>CAUYQG010081591.1:0-28162 GCA_963574415.1 Tarsius wallacei | reverse complement strand
CCTGCATCCTGGGGATGAAGCCTACTTGGTCATGGTGAATGATATTTGAGATGTGTTTTTGGATCCGATTTGCTAGAATCTTGTTGAAGATCTTTGCATCTATGTTCATAAGGGATATTGGCATATAGTTCTCTTTCTTTGTTGGATCTTTACCTGGTTTGGGTATCAGTGTAATGTTAGCTTCGTAAAATGACTTGGGGAGAATTCCATCATTCTCAATTGCCTGGAATACTTTTGGTAGGATTGGGATCAGCTACTTCTTGTACATTTTGTATAATTCTGGTTTTTTGTAGGTAGTTTTCATATGACAGAGTCAATTTCCTGGGTTGTTATGGGCCTATTTAGTGTCTCAATATCTTCTTGTTTTAACCTGGGGAGGTTGTGTGATGTCAAAAAGTCCTCCATTTCATCTAGGTTTTCAAGTTTGTTTCCATATAGTTGTACATAGTAATCTCTGATAGTCTTTTATATTTCTTCAGGGTCAGTTGTGATTTGATCTTTTGTATTTCTGATTGTGTTTGTGTTTATGGGCTTTTTCTTCCTTTTTCTTGGTCATTCTGGCTAGGGGTCCCAAATATTTTTATTTATGCAGAGAAAGACAATATTTTGGTCAAGTTTATTATAATTCAGTTTTCTTCAGTTTCTACCAAAACATTTTAACTAAAGTGAATAAAACGGGACAAGTATTTTTATTTCCAATAGTTAAAATACATTTCTAGGTGTTAACATTAACCTCTAGAAGTTAACAATAACTATATGACTATAAATAGATTTACTTACATAAAGGTGAGTCTAATTTTTTAACCTTGGATCAAAATGATATAACTGGAATAATTTTTGTGAATTTTATGTTGAGGAAATAAAATTATTTATTATTATTATTTTTTATGTGTTACTGTCAAATTGCTTTTGCAATCTTGATTAAGATCAATCATTTCCCAACTAAAATACAATGGCAACACTGCTATAAACAAAGTGAAAACATATGTGTCTATTCTATTTATTTGCTTAATTTATTTATTTTTGTAAATTCCACTTTACTATAATGACTATAGTTTTACTAATTTTTAAGTCTGGTAGAACTTTGTTCTTTTAATTGCCATTTACATTTTAAAAACAGGCTGTAAATACTCCTTAGGGGAAATAAAACCTTCTGATAATTTGCTTGTGGTTTTATGGAATCTATAAAATGTTTGAAGATTAGCAAGGGACTTTTTAAAGAACTAAGTGCTTAATGAATTTAACCTTTCAACACTTGAGCATGGTATTCTCTTTATTCATGTAGAATTATTTAATATTGTATAATTTTTTTCTGATGTGTCTTACATTTTTTTATTTCACACGGGAGGTATTTAAAGTGTCTTGCTTCGTTTGCAAATATTTGGTGACTTGCACTTACTTTATTTCTCATTTAAGTAGATTCACTGTGGTCAGAGAATATGCTGCATGATTTCAATTTATTGGAATTCATCTTGTTTTGTTTTATTTTTTCATACCCCAAAATATGGTCAATTTTAATAAATGAGGAAAGTTTTCTACAGGTTTTGGATGTAGTGTTCTAAACATGTATACACAGTAATTTGATTACTCATGCATTCAGAATAAATTAATGAATAAAATTAATTTTAAATTACATAAAATTAATTTTCTTTATCCATCAATGAAAGAGATTAATTTATATTTTCAAATATGTGAGTTGATTTTTTATGTTACTGTCTTTAATTCTGTCACTGTTTTTATTTGTTCAACAGAATTCAAACCTCTGGTTATAAGAAGCATAGACTATTAGGAATACCATGGGTTCCTATAGACTAAACCTTAGTTCATCAACTCTTTTCTCTTGAAAAAAATATATTTGGACTGAGGATTTATTTGGTTTCTTAATTAATAGAGTTATACAACCCTTCTATTCATTAGCTTTTACAATTTAAAACTTCATAAAATATGACATTTTTCTTCCTTTTAGTTTTAACCTATGTTCTTATAGTGTTTCTTGTAACCATTGCAGTTATACTGATTTTTTTCAATCACATTTGGTAGTCTTTGACTTTAAAACAACGTCTATCTTTAGGTCATTTTAGACACACAGAAGTGATGGACAGAAAGATAGCTGCTGAGTACCTTCACCCAGTTTTATCAAGTGTTAACATTGTATAATGCATTTTTCTAAAAAAGAAAAAAAAAATGGCTGGAGACTCAACTCTCCAAGGAAAATCTCTTTCTTATCTTCAACTTTAATTTTTTTATACTTTGTTTCTTCCACATTCCATCTATGTCTTAAATAATATGATACGTTTCAATATTTCCATTTATTTCTGGTTATTAAAGTAAAAGCAGTGGCCTCATGGTACCTACAACACTCCATCAGGAAACAACATTTCCTCATATTTATACTGTATGACATTCAGGAATATTTTAATGCTATCTATTAGATAAAAAGATCTTAAATTCTAGTGATATATCTTACAAGATAAAATGTAAGGATACATGTAAAAGGATAAATTAAATATTCTATTTTATTTATTTGTTTGTTTGTTTATTTATTTATTTATTTAGAGTTGGAATCTCACTCTTTTGCCCAGGTTGGAGTGCAGTGGCACACTCACGGCCACCCCAGTGTTGATCTGCTGGGCTCCTGTGATCCTTCCGCCTCAGCCTTGTAAGTAGCCGAACTACAGGCATACACTACCATGTCCAGCTAATTTTTGATTTATTATAGGGCCAAGTGGCCCGAGCTGATCTCGAACCCACAGTCTCAGGCAATCTACACACCTCTGTCTCTCAAAGTGTTGGGGGCCCAAATAAAATATTTTAAATAATTACTATTGTTTTTCAGAAAAACACCTACTGACATTTTATTATTGTGTATTGAAATATTATTTGCAGCTGTGGTAGTGGATTTTCATGTGCTTGTTTTCTTTGTCATTTATTAGGTATCTCTAGTAATCAACGCTAGATATAAGAGTGACAAGAACTGACGTGATTTTGTAACAAATAAACCAATGCACCTCATATGGTTTCATAGCCATCACAAGTAGGAGCAGGTTATTCTTATTTTAATAAGATTCCTTGAACATTACGAATATCCTCTACATGCTTAAACCCTCCCATGTCTTTCTCACTTTTTACAAGACATCTAAAATTCCATAGGAATTCTTACCCATTTGGAATCAATATTTCAGAGTGTTAAAATATAAAAATCATATAAAAGAGAAAACAAACTATTACTAAAGCAATTTAGTTTGTGGGGACAAGATGAAAGGTAAACAGTTATGAGCTGGAAAGACTAGACAAGAGAAGGGAGAGGAAAAGTTAAAAGTAAGGGAAAAGAACAACTAATTAAAAAGGCTGGAGGTCCTAAAGGATACCTTCTTTGTTGTCCGAAGATCCTTATTAGCAAATTCATCTCTCATTAGCCAAGCTTCAAAAAAATTGTATGTAAGTTTCCTGGGATGACAGATACTAAATATTAACAATACATCTAAAGATAGATAAATAACTTTTTTCTGCCAAAAATCTTAAAATTGGCTGAAACAAATTTAGAACTAGCACAAAATTTGCTCACAAAATTAAATTTGCTTGGTATTATCAAGGTCTCTAGAGGTGTTTATCATATATTGGAATAAGTGAATTCATTAAAATAATGTAGCTCTAAATATAAACAGGAAAAAGGGAATGAGAAATTAATAGAGAAAAGTATTCTTGACTTTGAATTTTTAATTAACTCTTATTTTCTTGAGATCATCTTTTGTATTTCTACTTTTTTCTCTGAAACGATATACTGCTATTATTATTAATTGTTTTATTATAATTTTATAATTGTTTATAATTTTCACTTTTTAGGGATTTTTAAATGAGGAAAGCATTTCATACATTTAAAAAATTTAAATGGATCACACGCTTTTATGAACAGATTTAGTAGTTAAATCATTGTCACTTTAAAGTCAAAAAGATGACTGTTAATATGTTTTCTTGCCAATTACTAAGTCACTTGCTTTTTCAGCTGACATTTTCTTTTCCTTTTCTGTTAAATTTCAACTAGTTGTGACACACTGTGATCTTCTCATTAACAGTTAAGACACATCTAATTAGCACATTACTGATTGCTTTTATCTAATTGTCTATTCAAAAAGATTAACACTTTATGTTTATTTGTAGTAACCAAAGATTGTTAAGCATGTGTCTTTTGACTTTTTTAGTATATTAGTTTTTTGGAGGGTCAGAAATATATAACATTTTATTTGTAGTTATATAGAACTTATCATTGTTAGAGATATTCCAAAATACACTTTATGAAATGTATGTGTATATACACAAATACATAATATAATGAAATATATAACATATATTTGTTATATCCTTCTATAATAAATTCTTTGATTTAAATATGTATATACTTATGTAATAAATTATTTTTAAAATTACATGTATGTGATTTTATGTTAAAAGTAATATTGCTAATAAAAGGCAAAGTTTTGGAAAAATTTGAATGACCTTTCTCAAATATTTATAACCAATATTAGCAAATAACAGGCTTTGTAAAGCTACAAGTTACATCTCACCCAAAGTTCTATTTTCTATGCCAGTTTGAAATACACTGTTTTTATAGTTTATACGTTAATATGTATGGGTATCACTCAAAACTAGTTATTATGTAAAGTATATTTAATGTACACATTATTGTATTTATTATAAATTCAACATACCTTTATTTTTATATGAAAAAATATTGTGTAATGTCCTGCCTTACTTAAATTTAAGGTCATATGCAGATAACCTTTCACTTAATAATAGACTATCAAAACAGTAGAATTGTCCCTACTGCTTTATGCACACTTTCACAATAAGAATTTTTGTTATTGTTAGTTTTCAATAGGAAAATATATTTAAAATTACTTTTGACAGATTCTACAATAAACTTGCTCAAGTTAATGTTAGAATCTATGAAAAAAACAAATAATATGAAAAATGATTGAAAGTTTTTTTTTTTTTTTTAATTTAGAGAATGTTTTAAAAGAGTGAAATCTACAGAGACCAATATGGTTTATATATAGGAGATTTTGTTAGTGATACTTACTTGTAAAATCTGTTAAAATGAATTGGCTTCTATTCAATCTCAGGCTACCCTCAATTTACACAAAATGGTAACAGTGAAAGATGTAATTTTGAGGTGTATATCCAAAAAATTATGTAAAAAATTTAAAAGTTAATTTTAGAAGTTATCAATTAGTTTTTAATTAATTATTAATTTAAAAATCAAATTTTAAAAGAAAAATAATTAATTATTGATTTAAACATTAACTTTTAAAAATCTTACTTGAGTTTTACTTAATTTTGTTATTAAGAATCAAGTTTTTTTTTTTTTTAGTCCAGTCCTCTCCCAATGGGCGGCATTATTGGTTCCATGTTTTTGCTATTGTGAACAATGCTGCAATAAACGTGTGTGTGAAGGTATCTTTCATAGAGTGATTTGAGTTCCCCTGGGTGACTGTGGGGTCGTATGGAAGATCGATTTTTAGATCTTTTAGGAATTACCACCTTGTTTTCCACAGTGGTTGTACCAGTTTACACTATCACCAACAGTGTACAAGTGTTCCATTTTCTCCACATCCTCTCCAGCATGTGTTGTTTTCTGAGTTATTGATGATTGCCATCCAGATTGGAGTTAGTTGGTATCTCAGCATAGTTTTAATTTGCATTTCTTTGATGACTAGTGAGGTTGAGTATTTCTTCATGTATCTGTTGGCTGCTCATATGTCTTCTTTTGAGTAATGTTTATTCATATCTGTTGCTCACTTTGTAAAGGGGCTGTTTGTTTTTTTTCTTTACAGCACGTTTGAGTTTCTTGTATTTCCTAGATGTTAGGCCTTTGTGTTACATATGCACAATGGAATATTACATACCACAATGAAGGACAAAATTATGAACTTCACAGCAACTTGGATGGACTTAGAGTCTATAATACTGAGTGATCCATCACAGAAACAAAAAACTGAGAATCACATATTCTCACTCATAAGCAGACCTTGAACAATTATCGTACTATAAGAAAAGAACTGGCAGTAGTGGGAAACTACCAGGGAAAGGGAGGGCACACCTCATCAACAAGGGTATCTGCATAATGAACATTTGTATACCTAACACTGAATTGCAACACACATCTCTAAAATAATTTTTGAAAATGTTTAAAGAGTCAAGTATTTTTTAGGAAAAAACATGCCTCTGTCAAAAGCGGAAATATAATTTATCCTCAATCTCTATAAATTTAAAGTTGAAACAGACGCCTGTAACCAAATATAAATGAACAAGAGGAAAAGAAGGAAACGTTTTAACATGTGCAGAGTGCATAACATGAGAGAAAACTCAGTGAAAGACACCAAAAAACAGTGACTTATAACTCTGGCACATATATCATCTATAAAAAAGAGAATTAATTTTAGAGAAATGACAAGACAATGAAAAACAATTTTAGACTTCCAGAAGTGAAAAAATGTGGGAAGGTCAATATATAAGAATAAACCAATGTACTAAGATTTGCTTGCCGATTTTTCTAGTGCTGTCTCAGAATGATTAAGAGTTGCCTCCAGTAAATAATAGTTTATATTTTTAAGTGGAAAAGGGAAGGAAGATACAAAAAGCTCTTGCTCTCTTCTCTTTGCTGTTTCTTAATTGACTTGAGCTTAAAAACATATTTTTGTGAAAGAGGCATAATTTGATGTGATGTATTCTGGTTTTCTTCACCTCTAAGTAGAATGGCGTTCTTCAAAATATAGTTGTATCTTTTCTATATACAATTTTAGAAAGAAAGGTGTGTGTGTGTGTGTGTGTGTGTGTGTGTGTGTGTGTGCGCGCTTAGCAATAAAAGATGAAAAAGATACATTTTGGGATAAAATCTTCCTGCTCTCTATTTCTAACTCAGATTATAAAATAACTGACTATGAATCATTTTAAGAATTATATAATCGTATATAGATAAGACAATTTTAAAATTATCTTTGTGATTTTTGAAATTAGATAACTTACAGTAGGAGACATGGTGAGGATGTTTCAGTGCCAAATATTGCTATCATCTAACTCTCTTTAAGAAAATGTAGGCTACTATCATTTGAAGATTTAGTAAAATATTTTGGATTGAAATTTATAAGAACTTCCAGAAAATTATGTATTACGTATGAAAAATATTGTTTCCCAAGTTTGTACATTTTGAAAAACTTAGATTCATAGAAGATACAATTTTTACTTTCACGATTTTAGAGAACATTAGACAATGAAGGATTAATGCTGTGGTGAGAAATAACCCGGTAAGAGAGTTCAGTCCCACCCAATATATTGATCGTGGGTCATTTGATACCTTGTTTGAAAAATTCAAGCTTTGAAATTCTAATATATACTTCCAATTTCCACATAGGATAAACAAAATCATCAGAATTGGAATCATATAATAGCAAGTTCTGAGTTGAAATGACAGTATGCTCCCAAAGAAAAATAGTTCAGATAGAGAAATCCTTTGTCTTTGGAATATTAGAGAAAGTTAAAAGATTGGGTGATAGAAACAATTTTAGCATGATTGCCTTCCAAAAAAATAAGCATTTAAAAGTAATTTACCTTTATTTTATATTATGTTGTGTCAATGAGTGTTTAATTTAGTTGAATCAGGTTTGTAGACCAGGAAAAAAATTACACTGTTATGAATAAATTAATTAAACTCACATAAATGAAAAAATAGTACATTTAAAATTTCTTATCTAAAAATAATCTATGACCCTCTGATATAAAATGTAATAGATGGGGGTATAGTTAAGGTTTAACATTTTGTTTTCATAGTTTTTTATTGGCTAATATTTGTCAGGAAACAGAAAACCATAGTTTTCAGCAGTCATATAACCGTTAATGACCTTTCCCTTTTTCCTAATTCTCCTCTATTTATTCTCTCCCTCTTTCTCTTTGATTGTAACTAATATTATTCCCATTTTTCCAATCACAAAATAATACTTTCTATAAATCTTTTAACCAAATTATAACAAAATAACCATTTGCAATCTGTCCTTCATTCAAGAGAGGCATTTATGAAATAATTTTCTACACATCCCTCCCTTTAAAATTATAAACCACTAAAGCAGGTGCAGTTTTTGTCCTGAGTGATGGTAAAACAGAAATATAGTCAGAATGGACCAGAGACCAGCCAAAGAGGCTTTGAACAATACTCTCAAATACTTGTTCGTATGTAGATTTTTTTTTACTGTTTCTGCATCACAATCTCTGGGAAATCACTTGAACAGAATGTATTATCCTGGAAATAATCAACAAGGAAGTGATCATGCCTCAAGATACCATGTCACATTACATTCTACATTTTTTTCAGAATACTAAGAATGATAAACTGGATTTGACTCAGGTATACATATGTATGTTATTGTGTGTGTGTGTGTGTGTGTGTGTGTGTGTGTGTATTTAATAACAGAATATTGGATGGGAATTAAATTTGAAGGTATATAATCTTACCTAACTCAGCTCTTACCAGGTATTTAAACTATATTCTCTCTAAAGAAAGAATTAAAACCTATATATTCTACTCTAATTTAGTGCTCTTTTAAAATTAAAAGAGCCTAAAAAACCCTAGGTAAATAGTTTTTATTTCCACTTCTGCTTGAGTTAAACTGACTGAAAAATTGTATGATCAATATATGTGAGATGCGTACAATTAATCTATATTGATATATAGATAATTTTCTACTTTACCTATCTCATTCTTAGAAACAATAGAAAACTTCCCTGAAGAATGACTTTCTTTGGTCGTTGAATCATTTAAATTTAGTGAGATGCATTTACTATTTTATTCCCAACATGAACTGCATCATCTTTTTCATCTCTGTTTTATTCCTCATTGCCCAAACGTAATTGACTAGAATAAAATTACTACAGCAAATTTGTCTTCAGTTTGTTGAAGTTGCAAACATTGATTCCTGAACTAACAGCATTTTTTTATAATAATGATATATAGATAAAGATTAGCATCATTAGATTATGGAGTGTAGTTGCCTGAATATACTTGGAAAAAATAAATTGAAAGTGATTATTACCACTATCCTCATCATATTTTTTGAAAATACACAGAATATCTATTGCAAACTTGGATACAAGCCATTACTTTGCTATTAAACAATTTTAGTCTAAATGTCTATAGTTTAACACAATTATTGTGTCATTATAGAGTGTTTATTTTATGTAGTACAGAGTTCAACAGGTTTTCTGTTTAAAAAAAAACACAAATTGCAACTTCAATAGACAAAATGTATGCTAAATTAAAAGGAATTAAATCTCTGAACAAATGAATTAAAGTTAATTTGATAAAGAGTGATGGTATCTACTAAAATAATTAAAATAACTAAAGTAGCAAGTCTCATCCCAGAATCATGAGTCAGTTCAAAAGGAATGGACTATGAAGTAAGCACTTAAAAATATTGACATGTTTGCTGCAATTAACAATGAATCATTTGAAGTATATATTGTCACTGAGAGAAAATCCTTATTTAGTTGAGACACTAATTTATGAATGTACCGAACAAAAAATAAATATTGTATTGTAGTTTTTCTTGCACTCACAGACATTGCTGAAATGTGTGGCACAATTTAAATGATTTAATAATTTTATGAGCAGTCATTGTTATTCTAATTTTGCATCTCTAATGGAAACTAAAATCCCCTGCAGCAGATATATCATACAATTCTCAAAAAAACTTCAAAACTGCCTGAAGAATTTCTTGCATAAATGGTTCTCAAAAATTAATATAAAAACTATTCACTCCCGTACCAGTTTATACATTTTTTTAAACAAACAAACAAAACCCCACTAGATCTTATTGTAAAATAATATATTGGTGTTATAACATTGTGTCCCCCAAGAAAAGCTATTTTGAGGTCCTAACCTTCAGTATTTCAGAATGTGACCTTATTGGAAAATAAAATTATTGTAGATGTAATTAGTTAAGTTCAGATGAGGCTACACCAAAGTAGTTTGGACCCTAATCCACTTTGGTTGGTGTTCTTACAAAAAGAAGGCAAATAAAGATAGACACAGGCAAGGACAACACCATGTGAAGACAGAGGCAGGGATGCAAGCCATGGAACATCCAAGAGTGCTAGCAAACCACCAGAAGCTACAAAGAGGCAAGGAAAGATTTTCTTACAGGTTTCAGGAGGTGTATGACCCTGCCAACACCTTTACTTTAGACTTTTATCCTCCAGAACCATGAGAAAATATTTTTATTGTTGTTTGCCACTCACTTTGCTTCCACAGCCTTAGGAAATTAATACAAGTGATGTTTTCATAGATTCAACTCCCAAGGAGACTATGATATTTCTAAAAAAGAAAAATTCCAAACTATCATCAGTGATAGATATATTCGAAATATCTTCAAAATTCCAAATTATCATCCATGATAGATATGTAATACACAAGTAATATGAAATATTTATATGGATGCTTATAGATGTGTGATTGCCAATCACAAATACATTTATTTGGTTTTTTTCCTTGGACAGGCATTCATGCTAGGTATCTGCTCCAATGAAAATTCCATGTCTCTAGTACTTTCAATACTATGCATCTATCTTACAAGATTTGAAGTGAAGGAATTGCTATAGAAGTAGTTAATAGACCTTTTTAGCAGATACCCATCTCTTTTCTTTGTAATAAAACTGATATTGCCATTATGTAAGATGGCTATTCTTGTCCTCCAGACCCAACATTTTGTGTGCACTTTTGCAATATTATCTATAGCTTTGTCTCAAATTTATATCTCTACCTTAGATCCCTCTCCGAAAGATAAGACTTATAGAATGAATTGCCCTACTGATAACTTATCATGTGTGTTAAGTCATAGCTGACCTCTCAAAATCATCATGACCAAAATTGGACTTTAGATTTCCACATCACCCTCATCCTTCCTTACTATATCTACTTTTCATGTAATTCTTACAGTAATTCTCAAGTCATGAAAGAGTAAAGGAGTTTTTACCATTTTTTCTACTTCCAGCTTTACCTTGTCATGCCTTTAAATTATTAAGAGATATTGTCAGCTCAATCTAAAATTTTATCCAAAAACGACCTACTTTTACAACCAGTACAATCCATCATTATCTTTCTCTTGAAATAGCATGATATTTTCCTGATTGCCATTAATTCTTCCTTTGACTTTAAAGTATGTCAGAGAACTTTCAGTCTAGGAAAGATGGCATAGATTCTTCTCTTACTACCTGTACCAACTAAGTTAAATTGTAAACCAAAGATAACTCTCAACATTGGATAGAAAAAGAAAAAAATAGGGAAAAAATAGAAAAAGAAAAAGATATAGACCCCAAACATGAAGAAAGAGCATCTTACAATACTGCCTTGGTATTTTCTATCAAACTGTCAAAAGAAAGTGGCATATGCATGCTAATTTCTCCCCTGAATTGAAGGGGAGCCAAGCCTGTGACATAAGGAAATGACATCAGTATTGACAGGGGAGATCAATTGTTAGCCATACTGAAAATAAAAGGCCAAAGGCAAGACCTTTCTTTCTTAGTCAAACTTAAAACTCCCCTCCCTAGCCTAGAGTCCCCATGGCTGGATGTCATCCTCATCACAAGTTTCTAGCCTGGGAATCACTTTTTCTCTCTGCCATCTAGAGGCAACGCTCCTCAACTGAAAGAAAACTGGCATTCAGACCTGCAGAAGCCGTATCTGTCTTCTTTAGCAGTGCCAACAGGATCTAGTAGACTTTTGGGAGCCCAGTAGTGTAAGATATGAAAAAGCATATCAAAACAGTATTACACAGTCTCTAAAACTGATATTGTCATTACAAACACATTTGACAAAAATAGGCTAGAATATGTATACTGAATCAAAGTAAATGTACTTTCTACAAACTAATAAATAAACAAAATCCAAAGTCTTCTAACATAATAGCCAAAATATAAAGAACACAGTTAAAGATCATCTGCCATATCAAGGGCCAAGAATTGTAACTTGAATGAGAAAAGACAATTAGATTAACACTGACACCAAGAGGAATCAAATACTAGAATTATATGGCAAAGATTGTCAAGTAAACAACCATAAAATTAATTCAACAAGCAATTGCAAGTGATCTTGAAACAAATTAAAAATTAGAAAACATCGGCCAAAATGCAAGTTATAAAAAAGAAAATAGAAATCATAGAAATGAAAAATAACAAAAATTAAAAACTCATCAAAATGGATAATATTTACAATCATAAAACAATCCTCTACAAATTAAAAAAAAAATAAAATTGTACAGAGAATACAGATTGTGTTCTCTGACCATAATAAAATTAAGCTACAAGTCAGTAACTAAAGAACAACAGGGAAATCTTTATATACTTGGAAATTAAATAATAAAACACACTTCTAAATAATCCGTATCTCAAAAAAAGTCTCAAAGAAATTAGAACAAACAAACCAAAAACAAAATTATATAAAATGAAATAGAAATAAAAGTACAGCATCTTAAAATATGTTGGACATATTTAAAGCACGCTGAAAAGACTGTATATCTTAAAAAAGAAAAAAAAAGATTCAAAGTCAATAACGAATAGCTTAGGTTTCTACATCAAAATTATAAAAAGGGAAACAAAGTACTTTATGATTAAAGACTAGATGTCTTTTCACTAAGACCAGAAAGAAGACAAGTATGTATCTTCTCTTCTACCTTATTTAATGTAGTGCTGGAATTTCCAGACACTGCACTAAGGCAAGGAAAGAAGAAAAAAGCAAAAAGATGGGAAACAAAGAAATTAAACAATTTATATTTGAAGATAACATGATTGTGTAAAGAGTCTCAAGGAGTCTACAAAAAATTAGCTAGAACTAATAAATGAAATCTGTAATGTTGTAGACTATATGATAAACACATTCCCATTTCTATATACACTGCTGATCCTTGAACTGTGTGCATTTAAACTGTGTAAATTCACTTAAACATGGATTTTCTTTCATCTCTACCATCTCTGAGACAGTAAGACTACCCCCTTCTCTTCGTCCTCCTCTTCAGTTTACTCAATGTGAATGATGATTGTGAGTGATGATTCACTTCCACTTACTAAAGAGTGAATATATGTTCTCTCTGTTACCATTTTCTTAAAAGTAAAATGTTTCAAAGTAGCATTTTTAACAATGTTTCTAACCTATGCTATTGTAAAAATGCAGTATATAATACATATAACATACAAATTCGTGTTAACTAAATGTTACTGGCAAAGCTTCCAGGCAAGAGTAAGATATTAGTAGTTACATCTTGAGGAAATCAAAGTTACATGTGGATTTTAAACTGTGCAGGGTTTAGCACTCCTTATCCCTGTATTATTCCTTATTTTGTGCATAGGCCTGTCTTTTTTATTGCATCTTATTATTAATTATTACATAAGCAAACCAAATAATGTAGTTATTACATCTGGATATCTTCAAATAATGCATGCCACATAAGAAACAAATATAAGATTTAACTATGTGTTCAGGCTGGGAGCAGGGGCTTATGCCTGTAATCTCAGCACTTTGGGAGGCCAAGGTGGAAGGATTACTAGCGCCTACAAGTTTGAGAGCAGCCTTGAAAACATAACAAGACTTCATCTGAGCCAGGCACAGTGTCATATATCTGTAGTCCCAGCTACTTGGGATTCTGAGGTGGAAGAACTGCTTGAGATCAGGAGGTCAAGTCTGAAGTGAGCCGTGATTGTAACATTGCACTTCAGCCTGGGTGACAGAATAAAACCTTGACTCAAAAATAAAAATAAAAATGTTTAATTTTTAAAATTTAATATATGTATATGTACATAATGAAAATAAAGATTATACAAAGGAAATTAAATGGCTATGAGCAATAAAAGTAGTAGTTTATAACCATAAAATATACGATAGAAATTTTAAATGCACACTTTTTGTAACCAGAGGAATGAGTGTAGAAAATGCCATTTGAAGAGAATAGCGATACGACTCCAATATAAGAAAAAAATAAAATGACATGTCCACTGGACCTTCCACCTGCAGAAGTTAAAATAGAATTCAAATCTATGATCAGCATTTATTTTGTTTTCTTTCTAATAAGGCCAGAAATAATTTTGATGACATATTCTTCCTGTCATTTTTTTTCTTTATGCTAGTATATACTATCACTTAAATTAGTATAATACAGAAAAACAGATAAGCTGTTAGTATTTTTAAAAGGGATCTGAATTTGGAAAATAACAACGAACAATTCTTTCACCTCTCAGAATACCTTAACTCTCCAGAATTGTGCTTATTTACAAAAAATGTACAAGTATAGTTATAGAACATTATTTATGGAGTAATGATAAATATCATTAAAAAATCCTATACATTAACAAATACATATGTGTTCTTAATAATTCAGAAAATGTCACTAGAAATATTGTTATAACTAGAAATGTACTGTAAGGTGGATATTTGACTTCCTCAGCAAAAAAAAAAAAAAAAAAAAAGATCATTAACAGCACAGTCTTAATGGAATTTGTGAAGAAACTTTGCAACTTTGGTAATTATTAATTAACACTGATTACATTAAAACCTACACAGGAAATCTTGGATAGTTTTACACATATAATCAATGAACTGCATCAGTCAAGTTTATATCCAGTTGAAGACAAAAGTGCTCTGTAGGGATCATTATAAATTAATTTGTACTCAACACTTAATGGAAATGAACATGATGAAACAAATTTTCTTTTCAGATAATAAGTTTATAAGCTATGGAAAATTTTGTTTGCTGTTAACTCTCCATTTTACTTCCCAAACACTTTTATTAATAAAAGTGGGTCCACAAGCCAAAGCAAATCAGACTACACTCGGTTTTTCTAGCTTAATGCTCATCACCACCAACTTCACAATCCTCATGACTGTAGTGAAATAGGGTTTATAAAAAATACAAACTCAAAAAATGAGCTCAAAGAATGATAGCTCTTAGGTCAAATGTTCCCACTGTTTACATTTTTCTCACAAAAGCCTTGTCATGGACTCTTTCCTTGAGGAGAATTTCTTCTCTTTCAGCATATCTGCAAATGTTCCTCATAATTTGCCCTAACCACTGTTTGTGGATACATTTGGGGGAGATCCTTTTGTAGGATGTTTATCTGATACAGTTTTGCTGATAAACTTATTAATCTATTAGTCTTGTTGTCATGTCTAAAACAATAGAAACATTTGTCATCAATTAGCAATATATTCATCCTCTATTCCATGGTAGCTACAATTATCTACAAAAATAGAGATCAAAAAAAAAATCAATTCATTGTAATAATAGGCAGATGCATGTCTGTAGAATGCAGTTCAACATTGTCGCTATCAAGTCACACCATCTCAGCTATTATCAAACTATAGCAAACCTAGAACCCTTGGGGTTACCAGATTTTTCCATAGTATAGTTCCACCTTACTAAGCAGTGTTTTCTTTTTGTATGAATGGCATAGATTAGTGGTTGAATAAGACACGCTCGATGCAAAAATTGTTTCAACAATGGCACTATAATTTGGAAGCTATTACCACAAAACCTAAGAATATTGAGAAAACTAGGAAAATCAAGAAGTTCAAGTTTAGGTTTGGATACAGAAGTTAACTTAATATGATGCCTGCCCCAGTTGCTTAGGTTTTAGGGCCATAGATTTTCCATCTGTACAATAAAGATATGTTTTTGATTATCTCTACCTTTTTAAAATGAAAATTATACATTCCATGCTTTATGGCAGTTACTTGAAGAGCCATCATTTATTATGTGGCACAGTGTTTATCCACCTTAGTGATATTTCTATCCAAATACCATTTTCTGATTTGAAAATCAACGGTTCTATTGATAGAAAAATACAGCAGAGTACAAACTAGAATATTTTTGCATTTAGAAAATATTTTAGGCTTACAAATTCATGTCTTGTTTTAATATCTATAATAGTCATATCTAGCACTAATTACTTATGCACATTCAGCATTTTACTATTCTTACAATTATCAAGATTTCAAGTGTTTGTGTATGTGTGTGTTTGTGTAGCAATCCATCTTATTTTTATTTCTCATTGAGTTTCAAATCAAATCACACTTTGCAAACAGCTAGGTGAACACTGGAACAGTTTTTACCTCGATAATTATAACTCGTGTCTTTCACGGTCGTCTGAAATTGAGACTAACAGGCTTCCTTATAAAGAGGTCTGTTTATTGATTTTGCAAAGGTTGAACAGAAGAGGCTGTACTTTTTTTGGTAACTGTAGCAAGCACTACCTGCCTATATTGATTGCTTACTCAGTGTTATAGCAAATTGCTATTGTGAAAGCATAATGATGCTGAACATTTGTGGCACAGATGATAGGGTAATGTTTAAACATTGTGTGCCTTGTTCTTTGTAGATTTACTAATAACCTCTTTAATCATTTCTGTTTAAAATACCATGGATTGCTAAAGTAGAAACTAGTCTAATGGCACAACTAATATATGGAGCATAACATTTAATAATTTCAAAAGAAAAAACTTGAATTACTTTCCATCCTTTAGACAGTATGTCAAATTTTTCTTAATACTATTATTCATAATAAACCTTAGACAAATGCATACACACTTTAATTCAATTTCTACTCTTTCTTCATGAACCAGTGTTGGCCAGGTCTCTGTCTTCTGAAATGAAGGATATGCTTAAATAATATTTTTATTAAAACACACAAATATTAAAAAAATGAAAACATTTTAATTTAATGGTTTACTAAATACTGTGTATTGGAATGAGGTAGCCTCTAAAAAAACTCAATGTGAAGAATTTAGGAAGATCATCATGAAATATATTGTATCTCATCATAAAAGTATGTATTTTCACAAATTCTCCTTTAAAAATTGCCAGCATCTAATAAATGATATGAATTGAATTAGTTAAAATGAGAGATTATGTGGAATAAAATTGTCATTTTTTATTATAATATCATTTAATGAATTTTAAATGTTATTTAAATGAATTTAAACAAACAAAAAAATTTAAGACAAAATCTATAAGCATATTAAAATCTAATGTGCATAATAAGATGTTATGATGGATTCTTATAAATGTTATAAATAAATTATTAGCATTTGTCTTATCTTTTATCATAAAACAACATAAACACTAATTCACTTCTCCTATTTTGTTGTTATTCATTATTAATTTTACTTTCATTTTCCTCAGTCTTATTTTCACTTTTTTTTGAATAAATCTATGTAGAAAAAAAAATAATGACCATAGTCTTATTATCATCATTGCTTTGGAACTGAAAATAACTAGGTATAGTTATGTCAACCTGGTACTAACAAAATAACTATATTTGAATTAAACTTTTTTGTAATTGGTTGTACATTCATTGTTTCAAAACATTTATTATATAATATATTTAATCTACTAGGAAATTTGGTGAGCATATTAAAGCAAAAGAACATGTTTCATAGCAGAAGTATTAAAAAATCTATAGGGATGCATTTGTTTGCCTGAAGAATTCAGACCAGACTTCCAAGATGAGAATTATTTAAACTGATCATTACTATATGTTTTCATTTATCAATGTTTTGATTTGTTAAATTAAATCAAGTGTTTAATTTGTTCAATGTCATATAGAGTAAATTTAAACCAATGCCTTTGTGCAAAAACTTCATAAATCATCAATAGGAAGAGTTGAATAACCTGTTTTAATGCATTTTTCAATATGTTTGATATATTTAAAAATTAAAGTGTTTTGAAACTTGAATATAGTATGTAAAATTTTTCCTAAATGTTGAACACAATACACAGTATTAACAATATTTGTATTTTTTAACTTCCACTTTTGTAATATTTGTCTAAAGCTTTTATTCCTCTGAAGGTATACATGCCTTAGTAGCACAGCTACTAAAATAGAATTATGCAATTCAGTTTTATAAGTTTTCAATAATACAACATACTTCCATTTTGACTAAATATTATGAGAGCATGTAGATAGTATCTTACTCTGTTGACACTTTTTGAAATTTTTCAAAAGAAGACATCCAAGTGGCCAAACAAGCATATGAAAAAAGTGAGCATCACTCACTCATCATCAGAGAAATATACGTAAAATCCACAATGAGATACAATTTTACACCAGTCAAAATGACTATTATTAATCAGAATATAACATATATTGACAAGGATGTGAAGAGAAGGGAATGCACAGAACTGTTGATGGAGTGAAAATTAGTACAACCTTTATGATAAACAATATAAAAATTTATCAAAGAACTAAAAATTGAACTGCCATTTGATCCAGTGGTCCACATACTGGGTATCTACCCAAAGAAATAGAAATAGTTATATGAAAAAGATATTTGCATATATATGTTTATTGCATAACTATTTAAAATAAAAGTTTCATGGAATCATCTAAATCCTTTGGTGCAAATGTCCACCAAGTGGTGACTGGATAAGGAAAATGGAATACACGCACACACACACACAAAAACACACACTCAAGGAATGCTACTCAACCATAATAATAAAATCATGTCGTTTGTAGCAATGTGAATGCAAGTAGGCCATTATCTGGAGTGAAATAACTCAGAAACAGAAAGCCAAATACTTATAAGTAGGAGGTAAATAATGTGTATACATGAGCATAGAAAATAGAAAAATAGACACTGGAGATTCAGAAGGGTGGAGAAGTGCATTATTTTGGTGATGGCTAGTCTTGTAGTCCAGACATTACCACTATAAAATATATCTATGGAGAAAAAAAACTGGACTCATATTCCTTATATGTATTTTTGAAAAATTAATACACTTTTTATTCCTTTTCTTAAATTTTTAATTGTAAAGATGTGGGATACAATTCAGGGTTAAGTATACAGATGTTCATTATGCAGGTACCCTTACTGATAAGGTATACCTCCATCCCCTGGCAGAATCCCACTTTATTCTTTATATTAGTTTTATGTTCTCAGCAAAACTGAATGAAGAGTATAGTTCTCTTATACTCCCTGTTCCCCATACACATACAACTTCTCACACTGTTGATTTTTTTCTCATAATTTTATAGTATATTCAACTACCTAGATATAAATTTTTGAAAGCTAGTATTTCCCTCAATGACAAGAAAGTAATTTGTGCATAATAGGAATTCTAACATTTTAAAATACCGATTATACTATAGATGAATCAGATTTGCAAAGATGATTGTTGGGAGCCAGCCATGGAGGCCTGCCTGCTGACAAAGTCCAGGGGGCTGAAGACCCCAGGTTGCAAAGCGAACCTGGGCAGCTGAGACCCCTGCTTCTACTTTTGTTATTGGTGCAGCCGAAAAGTTCTATACAGTCTGAAGATGGAAAACAAAATTCCACTCACGACCCCACTGCCCCTTGCAAAAAGGCAAAACGGGAATTCATGAAAAATTACCTTCCCTTCATTTGAATTCCTCCCTAGGTTTCCACGTCCCCGGTCTCCTGGTATTAGCTCATGCAATCACTTGATTATTAAACATTGTAGTTGGGAAAATCGTAAAAAAACCAGAAGGTGCTCAATTTAATGTTTGTCAGAGAACTCACTGGCCTTGCTGGGAAATTATCAATAGAGATTTTAAATGTCATGTGAGGGTAGATAATCACTTGTAAGATTTTATTTCTTCTGATTAGTGACTAATTGGAAAAATTTGAGAAACTACAGTTTGTATTTTTAGGAACAGTGCCAATGCAAAATTACATTTATTCAATTTCTTAATTTCTACATGTGGTATATCATGCTTAAAAAATTAACAATCACATAAATATTAGAGCACCCTTGCCTTTACTTCCCTTTGTTAAGGAGGCTTATAATTCTGGTTAGAAATTGTAACTTAGATGACTTGAGCCCAGGAGGCCTTTTGTTTTACAAACGTTGAAGCTCATTCTTCGTGACAGAGAATAATTGATGCAGATTGTAAACACCAGATGTAACATTGTGGAAAACTAGTCAGGCCATCTTGTGGCTAAGAAACCTTGAAAATGCTGTTTTACCCCAGCTCGTTGCAAATTGCTGTGTGAAGGTCACAGGTGTGACTTGTTAATCTATGTGATAATTATAATGCTTAGAACTTGATAGTGATTTATAATGTAATAGTTATAGAAATAAGTAAGTTTTATACAGACACTAAGAAATCATAATCATTAGAAAATGTTAGGAGTTTATAAAATTTATAGTTTAGGATGATAATCTTTAAAGATCAAAACAAGATGAACATAGATACATTGCCTTCCAATCCATTAGATTGGAACTGATTGCCTTTAAAACAAAAAACATGTAGGGTATAAAAGGAGTTGGAAAACACAATAAATCGGCATTTGTCCTGCTTGCAGCAGAGTCAGTGTCCAAGTTTTTTCTCCTGCGCCGACGCCGTCCCTCTTTCAAGAAACCCTAACCCGCTGGAGCTGAACTCTAGCAGTACTATTTAGCAGTATTGATGCCACTGAAAATTCAACACATTCCCCTTTGGAACCAAGTAGAAAGCCTTCTTGAAAACTCATTCCTTATTCTTAAAAGACCTTAAATTTTCCATGGAGATTAGAAACACATAAATATTGCTCCTCCTGCTATGCTCTTTCATTTGCATTTTCACATATTCCTGTAGAAAGGAGGGTGCATTTCCTTTTCCTAGTATATTTTTCCTAAACTCAGAAATATAATGTAAGAATGAGATAGAGTTTAGTCTTCCAAATCAGTCAAATCTTTCTCTCCATCAGATTAAGATCTGTGACCATAGGTAAGTTGGTTAACATTTCAATGCCTCATTTTTATCACTAGTAAAATGTAAATAACATGTTTGCACTCGTTTATTATACATACAAAATAAGATAGTCTATGAAATATTTTTTAAAAAAACATGACCAGATATAAAATGCTCACTACAGATAGGTTTTGTTACAGTTATAATGATGAATAAGCTTTCACAAGATTTGGGGGTCTTAATAAAGGTCAGACTTTTACTAAGTAGTAAAAACAAATTTCAACTCCAGATCTGTCTAAATGCTTTCTAATATATTGTATGGCCTCCTCCAACATATGATGTAGTTCTTATTAGACAAAATCCATACATCAAATGCATAAACTATCACATTCCTGTGAACAAATAAAGAGAAAACTGAAGTCAGTCACTCCTGAACTTCTACCTTGTAACACAGCTATTTTAGAGTTCATTTCTTCAACTGGATGAACATACATCAGGTACTGAAGTATGGGAAGATAGCATAGTCAACCCAGACAGGCTTCTACGTAAAGTTACTTTATGGCAAAATACTTGTGACTGTTGGAACCGTCTGCTACTAGCTATGATAAAGAAATTGCTTCAGCCGGGCTCGGAGGCTCAGCTTGTAATCCTGCGCCTTGGGAGGCTGAGGGGAGTGGATTGCCTGAGCCCGCAGGTTTGAGACCCGCCTGGGCAACTTGGCGAGACCTCATCTCTACAATAAATAAAAAAAATTAGTCAGGCATGGTAGCGTGTGCCTGTAGTTCCAGCTACTTGGAAGG
This sequence comes from Tarsius wallacei, assembly GCA_963574415.1. NCBI lineage: Eukaryota > Metazoa > Chordata > Mammalia > Primates > Tarsiidae > Tarsius > Tarsius wallacei. Next base: position 6,638 of record CAUYQG010081591.1, on the reverse strand, counting down.
CTGAGGTGGAAGGATCGCCGCAGCCCAGCAGGTAAAGGCTGCGGTGGCCCCACTGCACTCCAGTCTGGGCAACAGAGTAAGACTCCAATTCAAAAAAAGAAGAAATTACTTCAGAGTTGCCTTCAAAATTAAGCATACATAAATCCGGAAAAAGCATATGAAGTTACACTTTTCCATTTTCAAACAAGGGGAAATTCAGGAATATGACATTTTACTAACAAAAAATTAGGCCTACAATCACTATGGATCTCTTCTGCTTGAGAACAATTTCTTCTCATAGTGCAGAGCAGTGTAGGCCAAGAAAATCATTGTTCTTTTTGAACTAGGAAGACAGAGATCAAAATTTGGTATCTAGAATTCATAATGAAGGATATAGGACAATGACAAACACTGCTCAAAGAAATCAAGGATGACACAAACAAATGGAAAAACATCCCATGCTCATGAATTGGAAAAATCAATATTGTCAAGGTATCCATCCTACCCAAGGCAATATACAGATTCAGTGAAATCCCTGTCAAATTGCCAACCTCATTTTTCACAGACCTAGAATAGACATTACAAGATTTCATATGGTAGCAAAAAAAAAAAAAAAAAAAAAGAATGAATCTCCAGAGCAGTCCTCTGCAAAAGGAACAAAGCTGGAGGTATCACATTTCCAGACTTTAAACTATATTACAAGACTATAGTAACCAAGACAGCATGAGATTGGTACAGGAATAGGCACACAGACCAATGAAACAGGCTAGAGAATCCAGAAATAAAAACTCAGTTCCTCAACCAACTCTACTTTGACAAAGCTTGTCTACGAACATACCACCCTGAATGAACCTGATCTCAGCTTTGGCAAAGCCATCAATAACAAACATTAGAAAAAACAAACCATATTTAGCTAATGGTGCTGGGAAAACAGGCTAGCTGCATGCAGAAGAATTAAACTGGATCCCTACCTACCACCATATACAAAGATAAACCCAAGGACTTAAATGTAAAACCTCAAACTATAATAATCTTAGAAGAAAACAGGGAACACCCTTCTGGATATTGGAATGGGCAATGAATTCATGACCAAGTCCTCAAAAGCAAGTGTAGCAAGCGCTAAGATAGACAGGTGGAACCTTATCAATCTGAAAAGTTTTTTCATAGCACACACACAAAAAATCAAGAGTAAAGAGACAACCCACAGAATGGAAAAAACATATTTGCAAGGTACACATCTGACATGGCTAATATGCAGGATCTAGAAGGAACACAAACAATTGAAAGGAAAAAAACAACCCCATTAAAACATGGGCAAAGGACATGAACAGACACTACTCAAAGGAGGACATACAAGCAGCCAATAAACACATGAAAACATGCTCAGCCTCATTAATCATCAGAGAAATGCCAATCAAAGCTACACTGAGATACCATCTAACACCAGTAAGGATGGCTATCATTAGCAAATCAAAAAAACAACAAATGTTAGCGCAACTGTGGAGAAAAGGGAATGCTCCTACCCTATTAGTGGGAATGTAAACTAGTTCAGTTTCAATAGAAAGCAGCGTGGTGATCCCTCAAAGAACTAAAAATCAAGCTTCCTTAAAATCCTGTAATCCCCCTCCTGGAAATATACCCTGAGGAACATAAATTGCTCTGCAAAAAAGACACTCACATACGCATGTTTATTGCAGTGCTATTCACAATAGTAAAAACGTAGAACCAACCCAGAGGCCCAACAAAAATGGACTGAATAAAGAAAATATGGCACACATACATAATGGAATATTTTGCAGCCATAAACAAGAACAAAATCATGGCTTTCACAGCAACGTGGGCATAGCTGGAGCCCATCATACTAAGTTACTATCGCAGAAACAAAGAACTGAATACCACATGCTCTCATTCATAAGCGGGTCCTGAATACTAGTCACACAAGCACAAAGGGAAGATCAGCAGACACTGGACACTGACAGGAGAGAGAGAAAGGGAGGAGGGAAGGGGCATGTGGCCACACTGGGTACCTGGTCCACTACCCAGTGGAGAGAGGGTCAGCTAGAAGTCCAAACTTCACCTAAATGCAAACTTCTTTGTGGTAAATCCCCTTGTGCCCCACAACTCTAAAATAAATATATTTTTTAAAAAAAGAAATTCTAGAATTGAAAAGATCCGAAGTGAACATTTTTCTGGATGGGTTAATAGCATTGGAGACTGCATAAGAAAAGGTTAGTGAATTATGAGACATAGCAAAGGGTAATTTCTGAGAGGTTCCTATCGTAGGAACTTCTTAGAGCATTGCTAAAACATGGAGGTACTGAAGCATAGAAGACATCTGGGGAGGGGAAAAAAAGAATGGTATGGGGTGAATTTCCATTTCCATGAATTTATTTTGAGGGTAGGCACAGGTAGCAAACTATTGGATGACTACAACTTGGCCATAAACTGCAAGTCTCTCTGTCTTAAGAAATCAGTGACAGCACTCACACAGAAGTTGAAAATAAAGAGAATAAACCCTAAAAAAGAGTGAGCCAGAGAGGGAAAGCCTTAAATTCTCCACATGAACACTTCCAAATCACTGGCTAAATCTTGAATTAGACAATTGTGTGCCAAATTCCAAGTAAATCACCTAAAATTAAAAAAAAAAAACACTAAACTAAAAATTCAGAGTTTTTAATTTCACTCTTTCGGAAAATACAAAGATGTAAAACATTATACAAAGCATTTTATAAAGCTAGTGTGATTCTAACAACAAACCTGAAAAAGACACTACAAGAGAAAAAAAAAACCCTTACAAATCAAGGAAATTTTTAGACAGACAGAATCTGAAATATTTTATCTCCTGCAAACCTAGAATTCAACAAATGCTAACCAACGTTCTATAGGACAAAGAAAACAGAGGACAAATACCTAGCATAACAGGGGTAATCTAGGAGGCTATCACTTCAGTGATATAAGAAGTGAGTGTATCCTAATGGAATATGACCCTTAGAGTGTTAAGTGCCACCATAAGGCAAAGTAAAATTCAACAAACTCAGAATACTCTAATATCATACATGCAGTATGTAATTCACTTGTGAAGCCGGGCTCAGTGGCTCAGCCTGTAATGCCGCGCCTTGGGAGGTGAGGTGAGTGGATTGCCTGAGCCCGCGGGTTCGAGACCCACCTGGGCAACTTGGTGAGACCTCATCTCTACAATAAATCAAAAAATTACCCAGGCATGGTAGCGCATGCCTGTAGTTCCAGCTACTTGGAAGGCTGAGACGGAAGGATCCCCGGAGCCCAGCAGGTCGAGGCTGTGGTAGCCGGGAGCAGCCACTGCACTCCAGTCTGGGTGACAGAGTGAGACTCCAACACACACACACAAAAATCACTTGTGTTTTTAATATAAAGAGTAAAAGAAAAATATTTAAAATAATAACTGCATTGTTTTTCAAGAGAAAAGCAATATAAAAAGTGAGTGGGACATCAAAATTTCAATGTAGGGAGGAATGGAGTTGTGTAGAGTTTTTAATTTGTTTCTATATTCTTTCTGTTTCTTTTTCTACCTTTAGGATCAAAGTTGCATCACTATTAGCCAAAAATAACTTGTTAAAACTACATGATGTTTTTTGTAAGCTGCATGATATCCACAAAGCAACAACTGAATAGATACACCAAAATAAAAACTAAAGAATCAAAACATATGGCTAGAAAAACTCAGGAAACCACAAAGAACAGCAAGTGAGAGAGATAGGAAGAAAGAAACTACCAAATAAATAACAAAATGATAGTGTTAAGATCTTGACATCAATTATCTTAAACATAAATAGATTAAACTCTCTAATAGATATAGAGTGACTGAGAATTTTTTTTAAATGTAACTATATGCTGCTTACAAGAAACTCACTTTACCTGTAAGGAAATGCATACACTGAAAGTGAAGGGAAAGAAATGATACTTAAAAAAAAAAAATACATGAGTATCTATGCAGTTGAGTAGAACAACAAAAGTTTGAACAGTGAAAACCCAGCTCAAATGTTTTTGATAAATACTGTCAGCACTCTGTCCACAGATTCTACATCTGCAACCAAATATGAATCAAAATACGGTGGGGTGTGAAAATGGAGGGGTGACATTTGTATACATAGGTTCAACAGAGCTGATTACGGAATTGCTGAGTATGTGTAGATTTTGACATCCATGAGGAGTCCTACAACCATCACCCCATGGACACAAAGGGGTGATTATACTTATATCAAAAAATATATAATTTAAATAAAAACCTGTGAAAAGAGATAAAGAAGATGATTATCTAATAAAAAGGGGTCAATTCATTAAGAGAATATGACAATTGTAAATATATATGCACCCACTATCAGAGCACCTAAATACAGAAATAAAATATTAATAGACCTAAAGAGAGAGATAGACTTTAATACAATAATAGTAGGAGAATTTAACACTCCACTTTCATTAAAAAACAGATCATCCAGACCAAAAAAAAACAACAATAACGACAAACAGTGAAGTTGAACTGTACCCTTGACCAAATGATCTTAGCAAACATCCACAATATGTTCCACTCAACATCTGCAGAATATTTACTCTATTTAACAGCACACTGAACATTTGTCAGGATAGATCATACAATATAGCATGTGTTAACAACTATTTAAAAAGTGATATGAAATCAAGTATTTCCTCTGATCACAATGCAGTAAAACTAGAAATCAAGAAGAAAAAGAACTCAGGAAACTATATAAATATATGAAATATAACAACACGCTCCTAAACAACCAATGAGTCCATGAAAGTGAGATGAAAATTTTAAAATTTCTTGGGATAATTGATAATTTAAAAAATACTAAAATCTATGGAATACAGCAAAAGCAGTACTAAGAGGAAAGATTATAACAATTAAACCTATATCAAAAAGAAAAACATCTCAAATGAACAGCCTAACATTGCAACTTAAGAAATCAGGGGGAAAAAAAAGGAAAAAGAGAAATCTAAAATAAGTAGGAAGTGCTAATGATACACACTGAGGAAAATAAAGTTTCCTTAATAACTGTTGCTGAAAATATTAAATATCCACATGCAGAAGAATGACATTAGACACTTATCCCCCACCATATACAAAATTAACTTAAAAATAGATATACCGCTAAAATGTAGAATTTGAAATTGTAGAACTACTAAAAGAAAACATAGGAAAAAAACCTTATGACATTGATCTAGGTAAGAATTTTTGATATAAAATCTCAAAAGCATAGGCACCATAAGTAAATACAACAAATGAGATTACATCAAACTAAAAAGCATCTTACAGCAAAGGAAATGATCAAAAAGATGAACTACAGAATGGGAGAATATATTTGCAAACTACACATTAGACAAGAGGTTAATATTGAAAATATATGGATCCCAAATAACTCAACAACAAAAATTGAAAAATGAGAAAAGAGCTGAATGACATTTCTCAAAAGAAGAAGACATAAAAATGACCAACACATGTATGAAAATATGCTCAACATCATTAATCATCAAGGAAATACAAAGAAAATCACAATGAGAGATCATCTCACTACAGCCAGAATGATTACTATCAAAAAATCAAAGGATAACAAGTGTTGGATAATATGTGGAGAAATAGAACTCTTAAACACTGTTGGTGGGAATGTAAGTCAGTACAGGCATTATGGACAATAGCATGAAGGTTCTTTAAAAATCAAAGGCAACCACCTCTGTTCCCCTCCCACTCTGGGTGCTTTTCTGTCCTCTCAGTAAATCCTGCTTTCAAAAAAAAAAATCAAAAATATTGCTACCATAGGATCCAGCAATTCCACCACTGAGTATATAATCAAATGAAATCGGTATGTCAACGAGATATCTACACTCCTATGTTTATTGCAGCACTATTCAGAACAGCCAAGATAAGAAAACAACCCAAATGTTCATCAACAGATGAATGGAAAAAGATTTGGTGTATATACACAAAAGAATACTATTCATTCACAAAGAGAAAGGAACTCTTTTCATTTCAAGTAACACGGATGAACATGAAGGACATCACGGTGGGTGAAAAAAGCCAGGCACAAAAAGACAAATACCCCATGATCTCACTCATATGTGAAATCTAAAAAGTGTTATCATAGATATAAGTTAGAATAATGGTTACCAGAGAATGGGGAGGATGGTGGAGGAGATGGTGAGAGACCGGTCAACAGGCACAAAACTACAGTTAGATAAAAGAAATAATTTTTGGTGTTTTATTGCATAGTAGATTGATGAGAGTTGACAATAATATAGTATATATTTCAAACTACCTATAAAAGAGGTTTTTGAATGCTCACATCACAAAGAAATGCTAAATAATTAAGGTGATGGATATGCTAATTACTCTGATTTAATAATTATACATCTTATACAAGTATCACAACATCATATTATACTCCATAAAAATGGACTTTCTTTGTGTCAATCATAAATTTCAAAAAGGGAATAGTGCTGCAATAAACATAGGAGTGTAGATATCTCGTTGACATACTGATTTCATTTCTTTGATTATATACTCAGTAGTGGAATTGCTGGATCCTATGGTAGCAATATTTTTGATTTTTTTTTTTGAAAGCAGGATTTACTGAGAGTTGACAATAATATAGTATATATTTCAAACT
>CAUYQG010081589.1:0-18713 GCA_963574415.1 Tarsius wallacei | reverse complement strand
TGTTTCTTCTTGAACCATTATCTAAATCCCAATGACGTACTGTCTGCTTCAGTGAATTTTTAAGAATAGATAACTTTCTCTTAAGACATATTGTTTTTCTGCACAACAATGTTTTTGTTCTTTACCAAACTTCATTACACTACTCTGTTCTTATTTTCTTTAACTCTAACTTATTAATTACATACTAATCATATTAATTATTATTAAACTTTAACCATTATGACGTACTGTTTACTTTCTAAAACTATAACATCAAACATGTCTCTTTACATACAATGAGTTACAAGTTCTCTTAATGTCTTACCTTAAAAAATTATTATTTTAAACATTAACTATAAATTTTATAAACTCCTAACATTTTCTAATGATTATCATTTCTTAATGTCCATACAAAACTTACTTATTTTTATAACCATTACATTATAAATCACTACCAAGTTCTAAGCACTATAATTGTTACATAGATTAGCAAGTCACACCTGTGACCTTCACACAGCAATTTGCAACTAACTGGGGTAAAACAGCATTCTCAAGGTTTTTTAACTGCAAGTTGGTCTGACTAGTTTTCCACAGTGTCACACCTGGTATTGACAATCTACGTCAATTATCCCCTGTTAGGGAGACTGGGCTTTAATGTTTGTAAAACAAAGGGTCTCCCAGGCAGGCTCAAGTCATCTCAGTTACAGTCTCTAACCAGAATTACAAACCTCCTTAACCAAGGGAAGTAAAGCCAAGGGTACTCTAATATTTATGTAATTGTTAATTTCTTAAGCATAATATACCACATGTAGAAATTAAGAAATTAAGTAAATGTAATTTTTGCATTGGCACTCTTCCTAGAAATACAAACTGTAGTTTCTCAAATTTCTCCAATTAGTTGCCAATCAGAAGAAATAAAATCTTACAAGTGATTATCTACCCGCACATGATATTTGAAATCTCTATTGATAATTTCCTGGCAAGGCCAGTGAGTTCCCTGACAAACATTAAATCAAGAACCTTCTGATTTTTTACAATTTTCCCAACTACAATGTTTTAATCAAGTGGTTGCGTGATCTAATACCAGGAGGCCGGGGACATGGAAACCTAGGGAAGAGTTCAAATGAAGGGAAGGTAATTTTTTCATGAATTCCCCTCTTGTCTTTTTGCAAGGGGTAGTGGAGGTGTGAGTGGAATTTTGCTTTCCATCCTCAGACTGTACAGAACTTTTCGGTTGCACTAATAACAAAAGTAGAAGAAGCAAGGGTCTCAGCTGCCCAGGTTTGCTTTGTGACCCGGGGTCTTCAGCCCCCTGGACTTTGTCAGCAGGCAGGCCTCCATGGCTGGCTCCCAACATCCTATGATGCATTTAAAGTACTGTTTAAATATATTTGTTGATTTTATTGTAGAGACAAAGTCTCACCAATTTGCCCAGGCTGGTCTCAAACCCATGGGCTCAGGCAATCCTCTCACCTTGGCCTCCCAAATTGCTGGGATTATAGGCATGAGCCACCACACTCGGCCAATAAACCTATTTTTCTATCCTAAAAAAACAAACAAACAAAAAAAACCTCTTCCTTTAAGCCAGTGAAAATATTTAAGGGACAATTCATACATATACTGCAGGATAAGCCCAACATTCATAATGTGCCATACATGTGGACAAGACGTTGCACTTTTGTATCTACCACTGTTTTAGGGGACTTTTAAAATGAATAAACATTATAGTAACATTTACTATATATATATATATATATATATATATATTTGTTTAAAAGTGTTCTCAACAGTGTTATCTCAGCAAGTGGATGTAATGTACATGGTGAATAGTTTGTAGATACTTGTTCAAAACAGGTTTCTAAGAATGTAACTTACACAAAGTACCGTTAACAATGTTATTTCAGATTATGGATGTAATGTGTGTAGTTGTAACTTTTGTTTGTTTTTTGTTTTTGAGTCAGTCTTGCTCTGTTACCCAGGCTGGAGTGCAGTGGCACACTCACTGTCACCACAGCCTTGACCTGCTGGGCTTGGGTGATCCTTCTGCCTCGGCCTTCCAGGGCATACCACCACACCTGGCTAATTTTATTATGTTTCGTAGAGACAAAGTCTCGCCATGTTGCCTAGGCTGGTCTCAAATCCCTGGGCTCAGGCAATCCTTTCGCCTCTGCCTCCAAAAATGCTGGGATTACAGGTGTGAGCCACCATGCCTGGCTTGAAACTAGATGAATTTTAAAGGTCAAATGTTGTCCCTGATGTATGGACCACACAGAAAATTCACTAAACCATGTAATGCTATAAGCAGAGACATTCAAACTGTAAACCAAGATGAGAAGTTGATGGTTTCACAAGAAGCCTGAATAAGACACCATATCATAATGAGACTCTCACCCTTCTTCATGCCTATCTTTTTCGCTTGGCAGGAAAATGGTGTGAATAAAATTTTACTCAGTAGCTTCTGCAGTTAACTTGACAGAACTGGGCCTAGGAGATCCTTTAATCCACCTATGAGTGAATTTGGCAACATCTCTCTAATATAACTGTTACTCGCTCTCTGCCTTAATCCAGTCATGAGATACTAAATTGCTCTTTATTGTCTATTGATTAAATAAGGAAATGTCTTGTGCTATTACTAATACTACCTACTGTACCTGGATAAATTCCTCTGGGAAAGTTGAGGCCAGTATACACAAAATTAAAAAACAGGCCAAAACTCAGACTGTAATTCCAGCATTTTGGGAGGTCGAGGTGAGAGGACTGCCTGAGCCTGGACAACTTGGTGAGACCTTGTCTTTACAATAAATCACAAAAACTAGCCGGGCGTGGTGGCGCACGTCTGTAGTTCCAACTACTTGGAAGACTGAGGCAGAAGGATCACCTGAGCCCAGCAGATGGAGACTGGAGATACCGTGAACATGCCACTGCACTCCAGCCTGGGCGACAGAGTGAGACTCCAACTAAAAAAAAGAAAAATTAAGAAAAATTAAAAAAAAACAAAACAAAACAGGCCACATGGATATAACAAGCCTCACCTAATTCATCATAGTCATTTCATTTATTCAATTGGTTGCCTTTAAGTATAGGCTCATGGCTCAAAACTATTAAATAACTGAGATTATCATTTTATTTTGTATTTTCCTTTTTAAACGTTGTAGCCATTACTTGTCACATTTTAGTAGAAGTGCCAACTCCTGACAGAATAATGCTGACCCAGCACTTTGAGATAATACTCAATGCCTAAGGAGCAGATAAAATTGAGCTTAACAATAAACTCCAGGTAGACTTAGCCTGAGAGTCACTCCCTCCAAACCTTTCTTATTGCTCACATATAGCTAAAAGGGTTTTAGCACAGACTCCTTGTCACCAACCGGTTGCCTCTGATGCGGGACCAGACCAGAATAACCTGGAACCAATCCATGCTAGCACTAAGGAACAATCAAAACCCAACTATAGCCAGGCGTGATGGCTCATGCCTATAATCCCTTTGAGAAACCAAGGCGAGAGGATTGCCTGAGCCCAGAGGTTTGAGATCAGCCTGGACAATTTGGTAAGACCTTGCCTCTACAATAAATCAAAAAATTAGCCAGGCATGGTGGCATGTGCCTGTAGTTTCAGCTACTTGGAAGGCTGAAGCGGAAGGATCACCTGAGCCCAGCAGGTCAAGGCTGCGGTGGCCGTGAGCGTGTCACTGTACTCCAGCCTGGGCGACAGAGTGAAATTGCAACTCAAAAAAAAAAAAAAGAAAGAAAGAAAAAGAAAAGAAAATTCTCCCTGATCTTAGCAAAGCCCATCAAAGCGATGCCGCGAGGAAGCAGCAAGAATCACAGCATGACTGGGCTTCGGGTGCCCTCTAGTGCTGACATGACTGCAGTAACCGCCAATTCCCTTTGAAATGTGGAAAGCTGTCTCAAGAACAGGTACAAACAAACACAGACTGCTAAGATTGTAATAGATACCTACCTCTCAATGCCCAGACATCAACAATTTCACTCCTAGGTATACACTCCAAATAACTGAAAATGTGCTCAAATAAAAGCCTGTACAAAAATATTCAGAGCAGCATTGTTCACAATAGCCAAAACATAGAAAAACCCCAAATGTCCATCAACACATGAATGGATAAAGAAAATGTAGGAACCAACCGTGCTGCCCATTGAAAGAGGACTGGATTTTTAAAATGTGGTACATATCCACGATGGAATATTATGCAGCCACAAAGAAGGACAAAATTATGAACTTCGCAGCAACTTGAACGGACTTAGAGGCCATAATACTGAGTGATCTATCACAGAAACAAAGAACTGAGTATCACATGTTCTCACTCATAAGCGGAACTTGAACAAGTATTGTAATACTATAAGAAAGAGATCGGCAGCAGTGGGAAACTGCCAGGGGAAGGGGGGGCGCACCTCATCAACAAGGGTACCCGCATAATGAACATTTGTATACCTAACCCTGAATCGTACCCCACATCTTTACAATAAATTTTTTAAAATATAGTATACTCATGAACTGAAATATATTCAGCCATAAAAAGAAAAAAAAGAAAGTAAAATGGCATAGCTACTATGAAAAATAATATGGCAGTTCCTCAAAAAATTTAACTTGGAATTTCACTTCCAAGTATATATCCCAAAAAATTGAAAGCAGTGATTCAACCAGATATGTTACACTCATACTCCTAGCAGCATTAATCACAGTAGCCAAAGTTGGAAACAACCCAAGTATCCATCAACATATATCAATGGGCCGGGCTCGGTGGCTCAGCCTATAATCCCAGCACATTGGGAGGCCAAGGTGAGTGGATTGTCTGAGCCTGTAGGTTCAAGACCAGCCCGGGCAACTTGATGTGACTTCATCTCTACAATAAATTTTTTTAAAAAATTAGCCGGGCATGGTAGTGCACGCCTGTAGTTCCGGTTACTTGGAAGGCTGAGGTGGAAGGATCGCCGGAGCCCAACAGGTAGATACTGGGGTGGCCGTGAACATGCCACTGCACTCCAGCCTTGGCGACAGAGTGAGACTCTGACTCAAAAAAAAAGAAAAACATATATCAATGGATTGACTCAATGTAGTACTGCACACAATGGAATCTTATTTTGTATAAAGCAAAGGAAATTATTTTTTTACTTTAATTTTGTTTGTTTGTTTAAAAACAGAGTCTTACTATGTTGCCCAGGCTGCCCTTGAACTCCTGGGCTCAAGCAATCTTCCCACATCAACCTCCCAAGTAGCTGGGATTACAGGTGCATGCCACCATGCTCTAAAATCAAAGGAAATTCTGATACACGCTACCACAAGGATGAACCTAGAGTGGCCAAATTCATAGTGACAGAAAGTAGAATGGTGGTTTCCAGAGGCTAGGGGAGGAGAGGAATAGGAGATGAGTGTTTAATGGGCAGAGTCCCAGTTGAGGAAGATGAAAAAAGTTCTGGAGATGGATGGTAGTGATGGTTGCACAACAATGTGAATGCGTGAATGTTACAGAATTGTATACTTAAAAACTGTTTAAATGTAAACATTCTGTGTTTCATATTTAACCACAATGAAAGCTGGGCTCAGTGGCTCACACCTGTAATTCCAACAGTGTAGGAGGCACAGTCAGGAGGATCGTTTGAGTCCAGGAGCTAGAGACCAACCTGGGCAACATAGCGAGACCTCATTTCTACAATAAATAAATATACAAGCAAACAAGCTGGGTGTGATGGCACACTCCTATAGTCCCAGCTACTCGAGAGGCTGAGGTAGAAGGATCACCTGAGTCCAGGAGGTCAAGGCTGCAGTGAACTGTGATTGTGCCACTGCACTCCAAAAAAGGGTCTAGTGTGGTGACTCACTCCTGTAATCCTAACACTTCGGGAGGTCAAGATGAGAGGACTGCTTGAGCCCAGAAGTTTGAGACCAACCTGGGCAACAAAGTGAGACCTTGTCTTTACAAAAAATCAAAAGGCTAGCTGGCTGTGGTGGCATGGGCCTGACGTCCCAGCAACTCAGGCAGCTGAGGCAGGAGGATCTCCCAAGCCCAGGAGGTTGAGGCTGCAGTGAGCCATGATCATGCCACTGCACTCGAGCCTGGGTGACTGAGTGAGACTCCAACTAAAAATAAATAACCACACACACACACACACACACACACACACACACACACACAAGGGATGAACCAAGTGAAAGAAAACAGATTACGAAAGGCCACATATGGTATGAGTTCATCTATATGGAATGTCTAGAAAAGGCAAATCCATGGAGACAGAAAGCAGAAGATTGCCAGGGACTTGGAGGAGGGGAAAATAAGGAGTGACTTCTGAATGAGTATTGAACTTCCTTTTGGAGGTCATGAAAATCCTCTGAAACTAGACAGATGTTGCATATAACACTGTCAATGTACTAAATTCCGTTGAGCTGTGTACTCACAAATGGTTACCATGGTGAAATTATACTATGTGAATTTACCTTTAAAAAACCTCAACTTTGCTGAGCATGGTGGCTCACAACTGTAATCCCGTACTTTGAGAGGCTGAGGTGAGAGGATTACCTGAGCCCGGGGATTCAAGACCAGCTTGGGCAACGTGGCAAGACCTCATCGCTACAATAAATCATGACATAAAATAAAATAAATCTCAGCTTTTATATTATTATTGTTAATGTCATTGTTATTGTTATTTAAGATTCTATGTATTGACTCCCTCGTTGCTTAGGAAACCACCACCATCCTGGCAGGGCCCTATTGTTGATTTACCAAGTTTCTTCTCCCTTTCTTTGTCATTGTTAATCAGCATAGACTCTTCTGCCTGGGATTATTATCATTATTATCATTGTTGTTGTTATCATTATCATTTTGAGTTGGAGTTTCACTCTGTCATCCAGGCTGGAGTACAATGGCACGACCAAAGCTCACCAAAGCCTCGAATTGCTGGGTTCAGATGATCCTCCCTTCTCGGTCTCCCAAAGTGCCGGGATTACAGGCATGAGCCACTGCGCCTGGCCTGTGATATTTCTTTTAATTCCCTGTGCATGGGGCTTCAAAGAACATAGAGCAGAGCTGCCGTTTTCACGAACCCCCGTGACCCACAAACCCTGGGCACCAAAGCCCAAGGTCATGGGAGAAATAGCTCTTTAGTATAAAGAAGTAGCTTCCATATCTGGACAGCAAATGGTACTTTGAAACTGACCTCAGAGATAATCATCAAATACGCAGATGGGTTTTTGTCCCTAGTGCTCTTCCTTCAATGCAGATGAATATTAAAAAACTACATGTGGGCTGGGCGCGGTGGCTCACACCTATAATCCCAGCATTTGGGGAGACCAAAGAGAGAGGACTGCCTGAGCCCACAGGTTCGAGACCAGCCCGGGCAACTTGGCAAGACCTCATCCCTACCATAAATCAAAAAATTAGCCAGGCGTGGTGGTGCGTGCCTGTAGTTCCAGCTACTTGGAAGGCTGAGGCAGAAGGATGACCTGAGACCAGCAGGTCAAGGCTGTGGTGGCTGTGAGTGTGCCCCTGCACTTCAGCCTGGGCAACAGAGTAAGACTCCAATTAAAAAAAAAATTCATGCATATGATGGCCTTTGTGTTTTCCACTGACAACATCAATGGGAACCCCAGTGTTTCACAAAATACATCCTTTAGATACCATTTCCATGTTGTCTATGACAGTGATCAAAGAACCCTGGCGAGTACCCCGGTGTGTCTGCTGGGACGGGCACACACCACCTACTTGTTCTAGAGAGCAAGGTTGTGGCAGTCAATGCAGGAGCCACACCAGCGTTTCCTTCCCAGATGGGGCCACTGCTAGAACTCCACGCATTCCCAAGGTGGGGATGAAGGTGGCATAGAGCAAGGCTGTGAAAGTATCTTCTCCAAAGCCACCATCTGGCAGCAAAATAAATTTGGACGAGAATGTTCTTACACATCCTTCAAAGTGGAAAACCAGAATGCACAGAACTCTTGGAGTGGTGTGTTCTTTACCTCAAGTGACAAAAACAATCGAGGAGAATGAAGACTTTGCTGGCTGAAGTGACCCTCAGTGGGTCCTAGAAATAGCTTCTGAACAAATTTTACAGGCAGTACTTGTAGGGAGGCTGAAAACAGAATATGGAACGCTCATCCCCTTGCTTCTTATTAAAATTAAAGTGCTTAATATCTGGAGCATTTTTGATTAGTAGAAAGTAAAAAGAAGGCTTGTTGTTCAGGTGAATATCACAGAAGTATTCCCTCTTGGTTGTTTCTCCAAAAATGGACCATGCTTTTTCCTTCTCAGGTCGCTTAGGGTCCCTTGGATCCTCTGCTGAGTGACAAGGGCCAGTTGCCATCTCTGTATCAGATGGCCCTAGGGACACTCCTCTGGCCTAGGGCCTGGTGGTGTTATTACTGCATTCTGGCTGGACCTGGGTGGGGTTGTTTGTGTCAGGTGACATGAGGGGTGGGCTCAGAAGAAATGGACCGAGGAGGCATTGGCGCAGCCTTTCTAGAGCAGATGCTGGCCAACAAGCAATTCCCTCCTTTCTTACACTGGAGTCTTCTCACCAGTGTCCCAGATTCACCCACAAAATGTGGCTCTTGGTTATGGTAACCCCAGTGTGCTGTTAAGCTTGAAGCGGTTGGACTGAAAGCTGTCGCCACATGGAAGGTGTCGATCACTCCCCATGGTGGGATTTCAGAAGCCACACATGGGAAAGACTTCTTTCTGGACACTTTCCATAGGACTCCTTTTTTGCAGTGAACCATAAAACTCCTGGTTGCAAGCAGTTTCAACAAACAGCTAATCCTTCTCATTAGGAAGCTGTAGGGTTTTTAAGTTTGGGGTGTTCTTTTTCTGAATCTGAACAGTAATGTTGTGGAGGGATATTCTCTGTGTTTCCTTACAGACTGTGCCATTGAACCTTGACAGGCCCATGTCTGACTCCCTTGTCAAGATGGAGGTGTTTTCAAATAATTATATAGATTGGCACAATGTGGACTGGAGCTTGTTATCAACAAACTATCAATCGATTATATAAACATACGTGTTTAAACCTGAAGTACCTTGCAACTGTCAGCACAGAGCTATAGAATACAGCAAAGTAAGATTCTGTCCATGAAACTTTTAGGAAATTTCACTCATCAGTTGTGCCATTTGACTTTCATTCGGCATTGAGATTTTATTTTTCTTTGCTAATTATCCCAGATGTGGACTCTGGATTCATTTAACTACCATTTCCTTGATTTATAAACTGAGGGCAATTCTCACAGAAAATTTTTTTTTGTCTTTAGAAGAATTGTTACTAATATTTTGACTATTAGACATCACAACTGCTGTGACTTAAGAAGGATTTGGCCAGACAGAGTCTTAGAAAAGGAGGTAAGGGTGGGTATTGGATGAATGGTTTGAGGGAGTGTGCATAGAACCCCCAAGACACCAGGGAGCCCACTGTGTTTCGGTAAGTGAGAACAGACTAGACTGCAGGCAAGTGGGGGGGACTGGACAGGAAAGGGCAGTAGGCAGGAGCACTCAGGGTCTGGAGGTCCTGGTCGGTCCTGTGGTCCTTGTTCTAAAGCCAGTGGGAAACTACTGGCAAAATAAATCAGGAGAGTGACACGATGAGATCTGTGTTTGTAAGGGAGTGTTTTGTCAGTCCCAAGTTGAGATCACCAGTGGTAGGTGCTGCTCTCGGTGGGCTGCACTTAGGAGAGCACAGCATCCAGCCAGGTGTTCCTGCCAGGAGTGCAGGGTCTGCATCTCCTCAGGAGGAAACACTGGAAAGCCCCAGCTCAGACACACCTCTGCTTTTTAAGTCTGTCGTGGTTGTGAAAATGAGGGTCAGTCTCAGGAATAGCTCCAGAAAAAGAAAACTGGATCTGAATGAAAAGAGACCTTTTTCACCCAGTTGGGGGGTGGTGAAGCGAAGTGGGTCTGAGGACTGAATTGTCATGGAGAAACCGTGTTGATTTCCTGATTGGGGGACTAGCGGCGCTGACCCAGGAGAGAATGAGTCTCTTCTTTGGGTAAAATACACTGGAGTGTTCTGTGTCAAGCTGCAAGTCTAGTACAGCAATAACCGCTGAGGAATCTGAGACAAAGGATAGGAATCCTTTGCCGTGCTATTACAGGTTTTCTATTAGTATGCAATGATTGAAAAGTAAGTTACTTTTTTTTTTTTGCGTTGGAGTCTCACTCTTGTCACCCAGGCTGGAGTGCGGTGGCACACTCCCGGCCACTGCAGCCTTGACCTACTGGGCTCAGGCAATCCTTCCACCTCAGCTTTCCAAGTAGCTGGAACTACAGACGCACACCACCATAGCCAGCTGGTTTTTGTGATTTATTGTAGAGATGAGGTCTCACCAAGTTGTCCAGGCTCGTCTCGAACCCCAGGTTCAGGCAATCCTCTCACCTCTGCCTCCCAACGTGCTGGGATTACAGGCTAAGCCATCGCACCGGCCTTAGTTTTTAAAACGACCATGTCAATACCATATCAGTAGAGCAGAGATGACATCAAACTTCAACATGGAGGACAAGCCCAACCCAAATCCAGTTCAGTCAAAGCTGTGAAACCAATCGCCCTCGTAAGACTCCAAATGTATATTAGTACAGTATTAAGAGGCCACTCCACGGACATCATGTTAGTAGCCACAATGTCCTGGGTGTTGAGAAGGGCCTTGAGTGTGGTGGAAACTGTGGGATTTTTTTTTATTTTCAATATTCCACATGAAGCCCTTCCTCTCCCGGGTGCTCTTAAAACTTATTGCCCCTCAGCAGTTAGGGCTGAGAACTCACAGTTGACGCAGCCTCAGACTGTCTCAAACCGAGGCCGTGCACACTCAGGTCAGTGCTGGGGAAACAAAGTCCTTGTCCTCACCGTCGGCGGGGTACTGATGTCCACAGGCAAAACACTGGGCCCACTTCAGAGGTCAAAAAAAGGCGGGGATCGTGCACACCCCTGCTGGTCACCGGGCGGCCATGCAGGACACTCATTGCTCACAGTTAAGCCATGGTTATCGTGCCGAACTGATAATTTATCGTGCCGAACTGATAATTTAATGCTACAATTTTGTAAATTCAAACTAAAATGAAGCCCGCTATTCTATGTCTTTTCTGAAAATGTTAAAGGAACAATTAATTGGAAACCATATGAAATGAAATGAATGCAGACATAAACTTTGCAAGTTACACAAAAATTCACTCAAAATAGTCCATAGTCTTAAAATTAAAATATAAAACCTGGTCAGACATGGTGGCTCACACCTGTAATCCAGCACTTTTGGAGGTTGAGGGAGAAGGATTGCTTGAGCCCAGGAGTTCAAGACCAACCTGAGCAACATACCAAGACCACATCTCTATTTTTTAACCAAAATAAAAAATAAACAAAATAAGATAAAATACGATGCCATTAAAATTTTAAAGGTTTATTTGATAAGTTAAATTGCATGAGCAACAATGTCAAATAAGAATACTTAACCTTCTCTGGGTCTTATTTGTAGGGGTTAACCCCATACAAATATTATTGTTTCAGAAATTGTATCAAGTTCCTAGAAACATGTTGATGTCCTCCCTACTCATGATGTGTCCTGAAATAATGTTAACAGCCATAATTCCAGTTATTGTTTAAAATGCATGTGAAGATGTCAGATTGCTATCAGCAATGAAGCTTGGAGATACATGGGTGGCTTTGCAAACAATGTTTCCTTTGTTGGTGCATTATTAAAAGAATTCAAATGGGGATTTGCTGCTTTAGTGGTAACTGTAGGGACTGAATATTACCTGGTATCCCAGAATAAAGATAAGAAGCATCACTGAAGATAATACCTGCAAGGATCTTAGTGGCTTCTTAACTCTCCAAAATAATATTTCTTCACTGTAGCCTTCTTGTCTGTGTGTTTGATACTTCAAGAATATTAGTAAGATTTGCCAGGCACGGTGGCTCACACCTATAATCCCAGCACTTAGGGAGGCCGAGGTGAGAGGATTGCTTGAGCCCATGGGTTTGAGACGAGTCTGGGCAACTTGGTGAGACCTCATCTCTACAATAAATTAAAAAATTAGCTAGGCCGGGTGGCGAGTGCCTGTAGTTCCAGCTACTTGGAAGGCTGGGGCGGAGCCCAGCAGGTCGAGGCTGCGGTGGCTGGGAGCGTGCCACTGCACTCCAGTCTAGGCGACAGAGTGAGACTCCAACTCAAAAATTAAAAAAAAATAATAATATTAGTAAGATTCAATAAATAAAAAATACACCAAAAAATAAAATAAAATAAAATGTATGCCACAGAAACAACCAAATTTCCTTAGCCGTTGTGTTATAAAGAACTCTCATCAGATTTTTAATCACTGCCAGTTTCCACCTTTTTTCATTCACAGATATTGTTTCACTCTGCTGCTTTTCTGAAAAGTGAAGTGCTACAGGCCAGAACATTTAGTCTCTAACAAAGGACTGCCTCTGAGACCCATGAAAAGGACTGTAACAGGTATTCTGGAGGACAGGCTTCTGAGAACATTGCTTAAATGATTTTACAATCATACCACCAGTCTAAGGATTTCCATAGAAACAACATGGGATCATCCAAAACACAAAGACATAATGTTCTAACAAAAACCCAAATCTAGTTAGGCAGTAACTGTTACTATTCAGAAGGTTTGGCCCTGTGCAGTGGCTCACGTCTATAATCCCAGCAATTTGGGAGGCCGAGTTGAAAGGATTGCCTGAGCTCATGGCTTCAAGACCAGCCTGGGCAGCTGGTAAGATCTCATCTCTACAATAAATTTTTTAAAATTAGCCAAGTGTGGTGGTGTGTGCCTGTAGTTCCAGCTACTTGGAAGGCTGAGGCAGAAGGATCACCTGAGCCCAGCAGGTTGAGGCTGTGGTAGCCGTGAGCATGCCACTGCATTCCAGCCTAGGTGATGAGCAAGACTCCAACTCAAAAAAAAAAAAAAAAAGGAGAAGGTCCTTGTGACCTTAAATGTTGAGAGATAGTAACCAAAGCTCATGACCAGATACCTGAAGCCCTCTGCTCTTAGCTTATGGGACAGTTTTCTTAATCATCATTGTAAAATTATATAAAGCTTCTTGCCAAAGGCAAGCATGTGTAATTTTAGAGCACCTGCATTCTTTCTTGAGCATGTCTTTCTGTAATAAATTTTCCTTTAAACTATACTTTGGGCTTTCTCTGAAATTCTTTTCTGCAGAAAAATCAAGGACCTACGGAACAACTACACCCCACACCACCCAACATCATCTCTGGTGTCCAATACGCATGGCTCAAGGATCATCGTCACCTATAGATTTCTGAGTACAGCCGCATTTCCCTCACTTTCTTCTCGGGTTCTGCTCTCACTTTCACTCTTCCTTCTTCCCAGGGCCGTCTACAGACTCTCCCCTCTGTTGCCCGAGTCTCTGGCCCTGCCAGCCCAGGTTCTGGCCCTCCCTGACCAGAGGCTAGTGGAGGTGGGAAGGGGCCAGATCCCTACACCATGTAAAACTGAGGCACAAGCGATCCTTCCTGACAGAAGGTACAGAGGGAGTGAAGAAGCCAAGCTTCATTCCCAGGAGGTGCCAGAAGGCCCATTTCACATGTTTCACACTTTTCTGTCAAGGGTGGGAGAGCTTGTAAGGGTAACAGAGCTTAAGCCCAGGCTGTGCAATATCTGGAAACTCTCCTCCTTCTTTGACTTTTGCAGCAGCCAATAATGGATATTTTCTAGTCCCCCTTTATCATATTGGGGGAAGGAGACTTGTGAATTGTTGACTTGTATAACTTTTGGTTATAAAGTGGACCAATGTCTTGTGTGTCCAGATTATAAATGCATAGGTGTTTACCCCTTTCAGGCTCAGGTTAAAACCCCTAAAGAAAAGGACTTGCTTTTCTTTTTCTCCCTTATAATTCATCTTAGTCACTGTTACAAATTTAAGGTGTAGATATTACCTGGAGGTCAGACTTTGAAAACTGGTCCCTGTTGGACTGAGACAAAATTAGCTCTCATTAGAAACTCTATTACGTGGCAGCACCAGGGTTTCATCTTTATTGGATCTCCAGCAACCCTGGTTACTTTCTCTTCTATAAAAATGCTACAAATCATTCATCAGAAGGAAGTATGGGATGTCAGGTGGTCCTGGCTTTAGAAGAGTGCTAAATCAAGAAGTAGAGGACCTTTATTTATTTGTCACCAACTTTATCAGAAAAACCTCCAACAGGTCAAGCCCTGAACAGGACCTCACAGGGGCCAACAGAACTTTGGCTTGCCTTAGAGTTCAAAAGAAAGGTTGTAGTGGCACCTTTCTTTATTACCATTTTCTAATCAATATTTCCCTAAAGGTGTAGCTGTAGGTGCCTGATCATGTCACTGATTTAGCTGCCCAAACAAAAGAAAGTTATCCATTTGGAAAATGATGAGCCCCCATCCTTAAAACTATTGCTGGATGACACCACTGTTTGCTATGTGTGGTTCACAGAGGGAAGTTCAGTCATCTTATTGCACCTTACTGACTTCTTCTGCTGGTCAGATGAAGTTCTAGATGCTGGGTACTGCTTGCACAAGTGCAGTGGTGCATAAGAACTGATCACTCCCATTCAGCCACCCACACCTTATGACACTTTCTCCAAGGGCTTCTTTTGTGTCCACTGGCATCTTTTGAAATAGAGTTCAGTGGTCTATTGGGGGTCTGCCGTAACCCTCCCTACCAATCGGTGGAGATGGATAGGAACAGACCATATGACTAAATGTAATTCTCTTAAATACAGAGATGACCGTCTGTCCAAGTAGTCTGAGGTTTATTTTAAAACAATTTTGAATAGCCCTGTTGGAAAGTCTCCAATGGAACCAAGTTCATATACAGAATTATTCAAGGACAAAGAGCAGAAAGGAGTGGCCAAGAGTTTTTAGTTTGTGGCCTCAAGTCACAAGGCACTTGCAGCAAGTCATGTGCAGGCAGACACGAGGTAGTTCGAGGACACTTGACCCAGGAAACTATCAGAGACCCAAGAATATCTGGCAAAACTGATTATGAACCTTATCTTTTCATTTCAGAATTTTTTCTTAAGGAATGCAAATAGGAACATAGGTAAGAATCTGTACTCTCAAACTCTCTATTAGGTCAAACCTTAAAAAATTGGAAGGTTTTCAAATTGGGTGATTTAAAACAAAAGAGGTTAATATTTTATTGTAATGAGGTCTGGCGTTGATATGAACTAACACAAAAGACTTCGGGAATGTCAGAGAAGTTGCCCAAACCCAGAACTAAGTACTACCAGGGGTCCATTGCAGGCCCACTGACTTTGTGCTTTTCTTCAGATGGTCCTAATGAGTTTCTGCTAAGCCTTGGACCTCTCGCTTTAGGATAATGGTCCCTGATCTATTCTGAGCTGGTTTTCACTTTCTAGTAAATTGTTTGGGATTCAAACATTTAATTCTGAGGCGCATCCTAAAGGGCCCTCACCATTGCCTTTTCTTCCTCCCCTAGAAGGAAGAAAAAGGTAAATAAATTATCTAAAAGAGAGACAAGGCAGGAAGAGCAGCTCCTTTTGGACACCTCAGCCTATTTTATGTTTGAAAGAAGGCATACCAGGTTTTCTAATACCCTAGCTGGTTAGATATTAAGGCCTATTATTGTGCACATTTTAAAACAAATGGGCAAATTACAGCAAGAAAAATGCAAAACTCAAATGGTTAGCCTACAACTAAAGGGTTAAATACAATCTACTAAAGCTATCTATTTCTCTCTTTTCTACCTGCTTTGAATATGCTGTTTACTAAGCTACTTGTGTTAAGATAAAACTCACTGTTTCAAGGTTACTTGGAGATCTTGTTCAGCCAGTTCTAATGAAAATGCAAACATTGAAAACTCATTTGAAACTGAAGATTAAAAAAACAGTAGGAAAGAGAGATGTGAAGGAAGTTATAGACACGAAGGTGTATTTTGGTAAGGAAAGTTATAAAATTATAAAGAAAAGAGAATATTTTTGTATAAGAAAGGATCTTTTATGGTAAATTTTTATACTGAAGTAAAAAGACTGGTTATTTGGGGAAAAGGGACGTATACAGCAAAACAGAAAGTCCAGGCATGTCGTAGATGGTTTGTGGAAGTCATGATAAAGTTTGTGAAGAGGAATTTTTACAAGGAATTTTGTATGTGATTAAGTTGGCTAGAATTAAAATGAAAATATTTATAATAATCTTTCCAAATGGTGCTATCCTCTGTTGAAACAAGGTTTTCTTAAGGTATTGATTTTCTCTTAATACTACAAGAGGTTTTTATTTTAATTCTATAACCTATTTCTTTTTGAAAAATTGTCAGACTTGTATCTCAGAAACTCAACTCTTGCTGTGTCTGCTGCTTTCAGCTTTTCCTCCCCTTGAGAAAACCTGAGACAGTAACTCTCCCCTTCAGTTTTTTTGTCAGATCCTGCAACTTTTCATTCTCCCTCCAGTTCTAACTGTTTTTGTGGCCTGAGGCTAAAATTTTAATCTTATCTTAAAGGTCCAAAAAGGCCATGTTTCCCTCCAATATAACTTGATTCTGTACTCTTGGCATTTCTTGACATCTCTGAATTGCTCCACATAACCAAAAAACTTTTCATACTGTTAATCTAATTCCATGGACTAAATTAATAGAAAACAAATAATTTTTATTAACTTTTTGTTTCAAGTATTGCTGATTCTTCTTTGTCTTGTTTTTCAGAGTCAAGAAAACCCTTTCTTTTGAGTTATTTATAGCTTTTTTATTTTTGAGTCAGAGTCTCACTCTGTCACAGAGCCTCAACATGCTGGGCTTAGGCGATCCTTCCTCCTCAGCTTTCCAAGTATCTGGAACTATAGGCCTGCACCACCACACCTGGATAATTTTATTTGTTGTAGAGATGAGGTCTCACCAAGTTGCACAGGTTGGTCTCAAATCCCTGGACTCAGTCAATCCTCTCACCTCCACCTCCCAAAGCGTTGAGATTACAGGCATGAGCCACCACACCTGGCCTATTTACAGCTTTTGACAACTGAACAAAGTATGTTCTTGTGATCAAAATTTGAAACATATATCTTTCTCTCTACCTGATTTCTCCAGAATTTGGAAACTATTTGTGAATACTGATTTATAGCAGTATAGTTATTTGCATAAGTTCAATAAGAATCTGTTTTCTTTCGTAACCAGATGTAATTGGAGATAGTGGTTATTTTACCAAAACTTTGGCTGGAATGACATTTCAGAGCAAACTGCTTTGAGGAATTAATTTCTACAAAGAGCCAATAAAAAGCCCCTTGGAAAGGCTGGCCTGGTACTTTTTCAGCTCTGCAGGACTTTCATGGTAGGTGAAGAAGTTTGCTTACTAAAAAAATTTAAAAATTAAAAAAAAAATTTGCTTATTAACAGGCGTAGGAGACCCAAGTCATTTGGAATCGCAAAGACAGAAATTCACCCAATTCATACAGGTATTTGTAAGCAGATCCTTGGTTAGGCTCAAAGGCTTTTGGAGGATCTGAGATTCCTTATGAAAAGAGTTCCAACAAAACCAATTTTAAAAGAGACTAGTCCAGATGCAGTGGCTCACGCCTGTAATCCCAGCATTTTGGGAGGCCAAGGTAAGAGGATTGCCTGAGCCCATAGTTCAAGATCAGCCTGGGCAACTTGGCAAGACCTCATCACTACAATAAATCAAAAATTAGCCGGGTGTGGTGGTGTGTGCCTGTAGTTCCAGCCACTTGGAATATTGAGGTGGAAGGATCACCTGAGCCCAGCAAGTCGAGGCTGCGGTGGCTGTGAGCATGCCACTGCACTCCAGTCTGGGCGATAGAGTGAGACTCCAACTCAAATAAATAAATAAAGAGACTATATGGCAAATAATTATTTTTCTGCACTTTATGAAAATAAGCTATGTATAATAAATCTAAAACTTATTTTGCAAATAAATTAGTCCTACTATAATTTGTCTTTAGCAGAAGTGGAGGACTGGAGAAAATTATGTTTCAAAAGAAACTACAGTACACCTGTTTTTAAAATCTCCTGTTCATTATTTTTTCATTTTTATTATTTTCTACAATTTAGGCTGCATCCTGGCTACAAGTCTCCAGATTAACATTTTCAATTTTTTCTTCAGATTTTCTGACTTGGAATCACTAGAGATTAAAACTGTACTTTTCTTAAAACTAAACTCTATAAACTAAAACAACCCCTGTGCCTGCCTGCTAATACATGAACTTCACAGAAAGTTCACTTAAATTCATGGTCCACACCATAGTCTAGAAGAATCTGTCAGATTGCTACTGCAATCTAAAGACACATCAGAAACTCCAACAGCTAATTTGTAAACTTTTCTAGATGCTGACCTTTGTTTTTCTTCTGTCTCCACAGAAATGTCCACTTTCTTTTTTTTTTTTTATATATAATCAGTATCTTTTATTATCGTATTGTGGGGTACAGTTAAGGATTAGGTATACAGATATGCTTCGTTCAGACACCCTTGGTGATAAGAAATGTCCACTTTCAAAAATGAGACGCAGCTTTTTAATGGGACTGGCACAAGTGGACACTTTCCATTGTTATCCTTTGCTACTCAACTTTTGACTCAGTTTCTCACTTTCACAGCCACCAGCTTAGCTCTTGATATATGAAAATTCTATGCATGTATGTATGTATTTACTTTTTTTTTTTTTGAGTCGGAGTCTCACTCTGTCGCCCAGACTGGAGTGCAGTGGCCGCTCCCGGCCACCGCAGCCTCGACCTGCTGGGCTCCGGTGATCCTTCCGCCTCAGCCTTCCAAGTAGCTGGAACTGAGGTCTTGCT
>CAUYQG010081587.1:0-11324 GCA_963574415.1 Tarsius wallacei | reverse complement strand
GGGGACGTGGAAACCTAGGGAGGAGTTCAAATGAAGGGAAGGTAATTTTCTCATTAATTCCCCTTTTGCCTTTTTGCAAGGGGTAGTGACTGGTGTGAGTGGAATTTTGTTTTCCATCTTCAGACTGTACAGAACTTTCCGGCCGTATTAATAACAAAAGTAGAAGAAGCAAGGGTTTCAGCTGCCCAGGTTCGCTTTACGACCCGGGGTCTTCAGCCCCCTGGACTTTGTCAGCAGGCAGGCCTCCATGGCTGACTCCCAACAGAGCCCAGTGTGTGCAGTTAATGTTATGACAGAAGGCATCATGTGGAGAAACAATTGGAAATATCTGTGGAATTGATCTGATGGAAAACAAAGGACAGTAGTTAGGGAAAAGATTTCCAAATTTATATTGGAAACAAAAGGAATTTGGATCTACAATATAGTAGGGAAATGAGCTGTGGGAAGTTTCTTTTTTAGATTCATAGTGGCAGGCGGAGTGTCTTAGTATGAGTGTACACACACACCTGTGACAGAACTGCACTCTCCATCCTCAGCAGCCAGTGAAATTGGTACACCATTGATTGTGATTTTCATAATGTCCTTGTGTATACCATTTCTGAGAGAGAGAGAGAGAGAGGATTTTGATTCACCTCCCCAAGATTAGGAGGATTTTGATTCACCTCCCCAAGATTAGGGAGTAGGCCAGGGCTGAAATAAAAGCATGGCCTGGCAATAACTTAATGAAAGCATGGCCAGGCCAGAGCTTAACAAAAGTGTGGCAGCCTTATTGTATTTTTTGATACTCTCAAGCAGTATGTCAAATTTTGCCGAAGTCCATATGCGGAAAAATACTGAGTCAACATAAAGCAGGCAGTACATTGGTTACACATTTTTTATGCAATATATTACTCTATATTTTAAAAAAGTTAAGAACTTAATTGAGGTATAATTGACATATAATGAACTGCACATATTTAAAGTGTATAATTTTATAAGTTTTAAGACATTTGTGTACCTGTGAAAGCATCACTGCAATCAAGATAGTGACTGTACCCAGCACTCCCAAAAGTGCCCTTGTATTTCTTGTTCATTCCCTCTTCTGCCTTTTCAGCTTCCTCCCTCCTTCAGGCAACTGCTAATTTACCTTCTGACATTATAGATTAGTTTGTATTTTCTAGAATTTTATATAAATTGGATCTTACAGTATTTACTTTTATTGTCTAGCTTCTGCCACTTTGCATAATTATTTTGAGATTTATTCATGTTCTTGTGTCCATAGCTCATTCTTTTTTATTGATGAATAGTATTTCATTATATGGAGGCATCACAGTTTATCTCTTCACCTGTTGATGCCTATTTAGGTTGTTTCTTGCTTGGCTCTATTACAATTAAAGTTGCTATAGATAATCATTCTTATACACGTTTTTGTGTAGATGTATACTTTCATTTCTTTTCATTTTTATGAAACTGCCACACTGTTTTCCAAAGTGATTGTACCATTTTACATTCTCACCATTAGTGATAAGAGTTCCAGTTCCTCTACATTCTCTTTAATGGTTTGTATTATCAGTTTTTAAAATTTTAACCATCCTAATAGGTATGTGGAGGTATCTCACAATTTTAATTTACATTTCCTTAATGGTTGAGAATTTTTTTGGTGCCTATTTGCCATCTGTGTATCAGTTTAGGGAAAATATCTGTCCAAACTTTTCCCTATTTTTAAAAAACTTGCTCTGTCTTCTTATTGAGTTTGAGAGTTCTTTGTATACTCTAGATATAAGTCATCCCATATCAGGTTTATCATTTGTGCTTTTTCTCAGTCTGGCTTGTTTTCTTTTCATTTAGCAGTGTCTTTCAAAGAACAGACATTTAAAATTTGATGAAATTCAGTTTATCAATTTTTTATTTTATGGATTATGCTTTTGTGTCATACCTAAGAAATCTTTGCCTAACTCAAGGTCACAAATGTTTTCTTTTGTATTTTCTGACAGAATTTTACAGTTTTATGTTTCTCATTTAGATATATAGTTGATTTTGAGTTAATTTTAGCAGAAGAATGAGGTATGAACCTAAGTTTACATTTTTATATGTTTACATTTTTATATGTGGATATTCAGTTGTTCCAATACCATTTATGACAAAGACCATTTTTTTCCCCACCAAGTTTCCTTGGCATCTTTAATGTAAATAATTTACCATGTATGGGGAAGGTTCTATTTCTGGGCTATGAATTCATTTAATAACACTGAACTATACACTTAAATATGGTAAGATGCTTAAGTTTTATGTTATGTGTATTTTAACGCAATAAACAAATTGCGGGAAAATCAATTGTTGTAATTTACTATGTAAGAAAACTACAAAAGAAAAACCATATAATCATTTCATTAGATCAAAAAAACATTTGACAAAAGTCATGATTAAAAACTTTCAGGAAATTAAGAGGAAAAGAAATTTCCTCAAGCTGATGAAGGACATCTATGAAATACGTATAACTGTTATCACAATTGAAAAATAAAAAACTGAACATCTTTCCCCTAAGACTGGAAACAAGGCGAGGATGTCCACGTGCACCATTTATAATGAACATAGTACTGGAAGCCTGAGACACTGCAATAAGGCAAGAAAAATAAGGCATATAATAAAGGCATATAATTTGGAAATAAAATATAAAACTAAATAGATAACATGATCATACATGTAAAAAATCTTAAGAAATCTATAAAACACACTACTAGAACTAATAAAAAGTCAACATATAAAGTAAACTTTTTGTAAACTAACAAATAATTGGGAAAAATTTTAATACTACTTACAGTAGCATCAAAAATAGCATTTTGGAATGATTTCAATAAAATATATATAGTAACTAAACACTGAAAGCTACAGAACAGTACTGAGAAAGTTTTAAGAGATCTAAATAAATAGAGAGATACAACATTTTTGCTGATTGGACCATTCAATATTGTTAGGATGCCAGTTCTCTCCAAAGTGATCTAGAGCTGCAGTAAAATACCAGTGAAAAATCACAGCAGGAATTTTTGTAGAAATTGATAAACTGACTTTAAAATATATATTAAAATGCATAGGGGATGGAATAGCCAAACGATTTTTAAAATGAAATGCAGAGTTGGAGGCCTCAAGCTATAGAATTTCAAAAATTTTTATAAAATTGCAGTAATCATGACTGTATAAGGTATTGGTATAAGGACAGACAAAGCAGTGGAAATGGAATCCATGAACATGGATTCCATTTCCATTTATTTTTGTCTTCTTTAATTTCTTTTAGCAATGTTTTGTAGTTGTCATTGTCATTGTACAAGTCTTTTACTTCCTTGCCTAAGTCAGTTCTTTTTTATGCTTTTGTAAATGAAATTGCTTTTACAATTTCCTTTTTAGATTGTTCACTGTTAGTATAGAGAGGAACAACTGATTTTTGTGTGCTGACTTTGTATCATACTACTTTGTTGAATTCAGTTATTCTAACAATTTTTTGTGTGTGAAATTTTTAGAGTTTTCTACACATACAATCATATCATCTAGAAACAGAATTTACTTCTTTCTTTCCAGTTTGGATGCCTTTATTTTTTTCTTGCCTAATTGCTCTGGCTAGAGCTTTCATTACTTATGTTGAATAGAAGTGCAAAGTGGGCATCCTTGCCCTGTTGTCGATTTTTGAGAAAAAGCTTTCAGTCTTTCTTTGTATGATGTTCACATGTGACTTTTATTACACTGAAATAGTTATCTTCTATTCCTAGTTTGTTGAGTATGTCTATTATAAAAGTATGTTGAATTTTGTCAAATGCTTTTTCTGCATCAATTGTGATGATCATGTGGAGTTTTTTCCTTTCATTTTGTTAGTGTGAGGTATGACATTGAATGCTGAACCATTCTCACATTCCAGGAATAAATTCCACTTGTCATGGCGTATAGCTTTTTAATTTGCTGCTGAATTCAGTTTGATGGTATTTTTTGAGGATTTTTACATCAACATTCATAATGATTATTGGTCTGCAGTTTTCTTTAAGGTCTTTATCTGGCTTGGTAGCAGGGGAATGTTGGCCTCATAGAATGAGTTTGAAGATGTTTCTTCCTCTATAGTTTTTAAAAAATGTTTGAGAAGGATTGGTGTTAGTTTTTCTTTGACTGGTAGAATTCACCAATGAAACCATCAGGTACAGGGCTTTCCTTTGTCAGGAAATTTTTGATTACTGATTCAATCTCCTTATTATTTATAAGTCAGATTTTCTATTTTTTCATGATGAGTCTTGGTATGTTTTTTGTTTTTAGGAATTTTTCCATTTCATTTAGGTTGTAATATTGATTGATTTTTTTTTTAATGTGATAGCAAAGTTATATTCTCAGGATAGACCCCATTTGGTTATGATGCTTTATCTTTTTTATGTATTATGGATTTGATCTGCTAATATTTTGTTAAGGATTTTGTGTCTGTGTTCAAGAGGGATATTAGTGTATAGTTTTCTTATAACATTTTGTTTGGTTTTGATATCTGAGTAATGTTTATCTCATTGAAAAGCGTTCCTTTTTTTATTTTCTGGTAAGAAAACTGATTTTTCTGTTTCTTCTTAAGTCAGTTTTGTGTCTTTGAATAAATTTGTCCATTTCATCTATGCTGTCTAATTTATGGGCATAAAGTCTTTTGTGATTCTCCTGGATTATCTTTTATGTTTGTAGGATTGGTGATACCGTCCCCTCTTTTATTACTGATATTGGCAATTAGTGTGTTTTCTCTTTTTATCTGGATCAGTCTAGCTTTTGATTTAGTTGTTTTTCTCTATTGTTTTTTTTTCTGTTATGTTGATTTGCACTTATATATTTGTTATGTCATTCCTACTTACTTTGGATTTACTTTGCTGTTCTTTTTTTCAGTTTCCTTCCTGCCTTCCTGCCTTTTCTTCCTTCGTTCTGTCTCACCATGTTGCTCAGGCTGTTCTAGAACTCCTGAGCTCAAGTGATCCTCTTGCCTCAGCCTCTATAGTAGCTGGTCCTGCAGGCATGCACCACTGCGCCTGGTACTTTTTCCTGTTCTTTAAGATGACTCTTAGTTCACTGAATTTAGACCTTTCTTGTTTCCTCATAAAAGTATTTAAAGTCCTAAATATTCTTCTAGGTATTGTTTTAACTGTGTTTCACATATTTTGATATGTTGTCTTTTCATTTTTAGCATTAATTTCTAGATTTTTAAAAATTTCCCTTATGCTTTCAATTTTGATCCTTTTAAATTAAGAAGTGTGTTAATTTCAACAGATTTATAAATATTCAGATATCTTTCTGTTCTATATACAATTTAACCTCTTGTAGGTTTATTAAAACTTTTTAATGACTTAGTACATGGTCTATTTTGGTGAGTGTTCCACTTGAAAATAAAGTTTGTTCTGTTATTAGGAGTAAATTTTAAAATAAATGACAGTTATGTCTACTTGGTTAACATGACTATTTTGTTTGAATCTTCTCTATCCTTATTGATTTTGTTACTAATTTTCTGTATACTTGTTCTATAACTTACTGAGAGAGGGGTATTGAATTTTTAACTATAATTGTGAATTTGTCAGTTTTTGTTTCTATTTTTTTTGTTTGTTTTAATTTTTTATTTCAAAGATGTAGGGTACAATTCAGGGTTAGGTATAGAAATGTTCATTATGCAAGTATCCTTGTTGAAGAGATATGCTCCCTCCTTCCCTGGCAGTTTCGCACTACTGCCAATTCCTTTCTTATATATTAAGATAATTGTTCAAGGTTCACTTATGAGTGAGAACATGTGGTACTCAGTTATTTGTTCTGTGATAGATGACTCAGTATTATAGATTCTAATTCCATCCAAGTTGCTGCAAAGTTCATAATTTTGTCCTTCTTTATAGCTGTGTAATATTCCATTGCGTATATGTACCACATTTTTTTATCCAGTTCTCTTTTGATGGGCAGCACAGTTGGTTCAATGTTTTTCTATTGCGAATAATGCTGCAACAAACATGCAGCGGTTATCTTTTTCATAGAGTGATTTGAGTTCCTCCAGGTATATTTCCAGCAGGGAGATTGCAGGGTTGTATGGAAGGTCGAGTTTTAGATCTTTTGAGAATCGCCACACTGTTTTCCACAGAGGTTATACTAGTTTTCACTCCCACCAACCATGTGGAAGTGTACCCTTTTCCCTGCATCCTCTCTAGCATCTGTTGTTTTTTGAGTTATTGATTATGGCCATCCTGATTAGGGTTAGGTGGTATGTCAGTGTGGTTTTAATTTGCATTTCTTTGATGACTAATGAGGCTGAGCATTTTTTCATGTATCTGTTGGCTGCTCACTTGTTGTCTTTTGAGAAGTGCCTATTCATATCTTTTGCCCACTTTCTAATGGTGCAGTTTATTTTTTTCTTTTTAGCACATTTGAGTTCCTTGTAGATCCTAGATGTTAGGATATTTTTTCCCAAACTGTGGGCTGTCTCCCTGCTCTCTTGATGGTTTCTTTGGCTTTGCAGAAACTTGTCAGTTTGGTGAGGTCCCACTTGTCTATCTTATCTCTTATGACATGGGCACTTGGGATTTGGATTAGGAACTGGTTGCCAGTTCCAATTTCCATAAGAATGTTTCTTGCATTTTCTAAGGTTCTTATAGTTTGAGGTTTTACCTTTAGGTCTTTGATTCATTTAGAGTTGATTTTTGTGTATGGTGATAGGGGTCTTGTTTTAATATTCTGCATGTGGTCAGCCAGTTTTTCCACACCATTTACTGAATAGATTCTCCTCTCCCCAGTGGTTGATGGTGGAGGCTTTGTCAAAGATGAGTTGGTTGAGAAATTGAGGTTTTGCTTCTGGAATCTTTATCCTGTTCCATTGGTCTGTATACCTGTCCTTGTACCATTACCAGGCTGTTTTGATTATTGTAGCTTTATTATAAAGTTTAAAGTCTGGGAGTGTGATACCTCCTGCTTTGTTTTTTTTGTTTTGTTTTGTTTTTTGCTGAAGATTGTTTTGGCTATTTGTGGTCGTTTATGTTTCCATATGAATTCCTGTCTTGTCGTTTCCAGGTCTGAGAAGAATGCTGCTGATAATTTAATGGGTATTGCCTTGGGTAGGATGGACATCTTAACAATGTTGATTTTTCCAACCCATGAGCATAGAATATTTTTCCATTTGCTTGTGTCATCTTCAATTTCTTTGAGCAGTGTTTTGGAGTTTTAGTTGCAAAGGTCTTTCACTTCTGTGGCTAGGAAGATGCCAAGGTGTTTTATTTTTGTGTGGCTGTTTTGACTGGATTGTACTTTTTATTTGAGTTTCTGTTTGTTTATTATTAGTGTATAGGAATTCAACTGTGTTTTTCACATTTATTTTATACCCTGAGACTTTGCCAAAGTCCTTTATCAGTGCAAGGAGGTTTTTGACAGATTCTCTTGGGTTTTTGAGGTATTATAGAATCATATCATCTGCAAAGAGGGATAACTTAACTTTCTCTTTCCTATTTGAATACCCCTGATTTCCTTCTCTCGTCTGATTGCTCTAGCAAGCACTTCCAATACTATGTTGAACAGTAGGGGTGAG
Source organism: Tarsius wallacei (assembly GCA_963574415.1). Lineage (NCBI taxonomy): Eukaryota > Metazoa > Chordata > Mammalia > Primates > Tarsiidae > Tarsius > Tarsius wallacei. The sequence goes on along the minus strand of CAUYQG010081587.1, from coordinate 3,790 downwards.
AGTGGGCATCCTTGTCTTGTTCTAGTTCTGTAATTGGGTACATGCATATTTAAGATCATTATGACTTGGTGAATTATTACAAAATTTCTTCATTATTACAAAATTTTCCTTGTTGATATTTCTGGTTCTGAAATCTTCTTTGTCTGATATTATTTTAGCACCTTCAGCTATATTGTGAATAGTGCATACATGTAAATCTTTTCATTGTTTTACTTTTGTCATTCCTCTGTCTTTATAATTAAAGCATGTTTCTTATATTTAGCATTTTGTTCATTTTTGCTTTTTAACTGAAGCAGTCTTTGTCTTTTTATTAGACTGTTTGAACCATTTATAGTCAGTGTAATTAGTGATGTTCTTGAGTTTAAATCTAAGACCCTGTTATGTTTTTATGTGTGTCTCTCCTACTTCAAGAATACATATTTTTAAAATTTTACTCGTTTGTTAATTTTGTTACTTTTCTGCTTTCTGTTGGTTTAATTAATCTTGTTTGCATCCTATTTCCACTTTTAAAAAAAAAGTGGTTATAGTAGGATTTACAATATACCTTATTACCATACACCTTCAAATAATATTATACTACCTCTGTGCACAGTGGCTGAAACCTGTAATCTCAGTACTTTGGGAGGCTGGGACGAGAGGTTTGCCTGAGCCCATGGGTTCGAGACCAACCTGGGCAACATGGTGAGACCTCATCTCTACAATAAAATAAAATAATTACCCGGGTGTTTTAGTGCATGCTTGTAGTTCTGGCTACTTGGAAGGCTGAGGTGGAAGGATGGCTAGCCCAGCATGTTGACTCTGGGGTGTCTGTGAGCGTGCCACTGCACCCCAGCCGAGGCGACAGAGTGAGACTCCAACTTAAATAAATAAATAGATATATAAATAAATGTATGTATGTATGTTACTGGGACCATTGGGAAGCTTTTTGGGACAAGTTAAAACTCTATTTTTTTCTTATACCAAGAAAGAACTGACAGGGAAATTCTTGGAATTGAGAAGGAAAAACTCCAAATGAATCAGATATCTAAATTGTAGAATTGAGGACTAGAAGGAAAAAGTTGGTGAATTTCTCTTTAACCTGGTTAAAGGTAAAAGCTTTCTAAATGTGACTAAAAATCTACATGCAATAAAAGTAAGATAGATGAATTCGATTACATTAAATTACAAAAATATCTTTTGCATGGTAAAATATAGTAAATAAAGGCAAAAGAAGATTCGACAAACTGAAAGAAAATCTTTAGAACACATGTAATATAAATGTAACACATGTAATATTTATAATACAAAAACAACTTCTAAAAATCAAGGGAGAAAACACTGCAAATCATGTGGATCAGGGATCAGCAAACTAGACTTATGGACTGGCTGCCTGTTTTTATAGATATACTTTATTGGAACATAGCTACACTTTCCTTCACATATTTATGGATGCTTTCATTCTGCAGTGGCAGAGTTGAGTAGTTGCAAAGAAATTGTATGGCCCATAAATAGGATTATATGTGTATTGATTACATATGTGTGTATATACATGTGTATTCTTTTTAGCACTGTCTGGTAAAAGAAGCAAAGACATTGCAATAGCAATGAGCACACATAGTAATCACACCTAGATCTTTAGTACCTTCCTTCACTCAGAAGAACCAGGGCTCTGGAGAAATGGCTTATTCCAAGGTTGGGGCAGGTTAACATAAAATGACAATGAAACATCTTATGACAGAGTGTAATGCAGTGCTTAAAAAAATTAAGGGATAGATGTCACATGTCAATTTACAGAGGCTCCTACCGGCTAAATCTAGGACAATTTGTACATCAAAATAGTTAAGAATCAAAACAATTTGTAAACAATTTTTAAAAAATAGCAATTCATGAGTCTTTTCAGATAGATGTATAGATATAAAACCAACAGACTACTAAGTGCTGACTGGTCATTGTAAACAGTGCTGGAGTTGGAAATTATTTTGCAACCATCTCAGTAAAAATTGGTTCCGGCAGGAATGATCCAATGGCAATAAAATTCAGGGAAAGTTTGTTGAGGATCAAGATATTCAGGTGGTCTTGAAGTGCTGCCTCACCACATTGCTTATTAGTTACACAGAAAAAAATGGTAGCAAAATAGTGGAGAAATCAGACAACACTTTGGTGATGAACTCAGCATTATACCAAGGCAGATGGGTATTATGTGTCTCTGGACATGATATTCTTGTGATATTTCAGCCAGGAATGAAGTATCTGAATCAAGTCATGAGAGAACCAAAAGCAAATTCAGAATGAGGCACATTCTACTTAATTTTAAAAACAAAACAAAACAGTACTCTTTCAAAATGTCAAGGTCACAAAGGACAAAGAATGGCTGGAGAAATGTTCCAGATTAAAAGAGGCTAAAGAGATGTGATAAGTAAATGCACTACTTGATTCCAGGCTGCCATCTGTATTGGTGGGAAAAGTTATGTAAGAGGACATGATGGCATTAACTGCCACCCTTGCAGTGAGCGGTGGATCCCTCAGACTTCTCCACTGTGGATGGAGTATGTATGGCTCGGGAAGCTCAGTTTCGCCTCCCCTATGGTAGTGCCCCTGACAAGATTGTTGCTTGTTTTTTACTCAAAAAGTGGTGAGCCATTGAGGGCAGGTTATTACCTGTCTTTGTTGCTGACTTTCCATCTCCTAGAACAGGTATTTCTTAATTACTGAGGATATCAAAGAGCTTTTAGTTTATATAGTTTCTCTCTCTCTCTCTCTCTCTCTCTCTCTTTTTTGTTTGAGTTAGAGTCTCACTGTGTTGCCCAAGCTGGAATACAGTGGCATGCTCACAGCTATCACAGCCTTGACCTCCTGTGCTCAGGGGATCCTTCTGCCTCAGCCTTCCAAGTAGCTGGGACTACAGGCACACACCACTATGCACAGCTAATTTTTTTGATTTATTGTAGAGATAAGATCTTGCCATGTTGTCCAGGCTGATCTTGAACTTCTGGGCTCAGGCAGTCCTCTCATCTCAGCCTCCCAAAGTTCTGGGATTATAGGTGTAAGCTACCACGCTTGGGCCAGTGTAGTTTGTCTCTTGATATTTACCATATTAGAAGTTAAAATGAAAAAAATTTAAATATCAATTCATTTAAAGTAGCAGTAATAAACTCATTACACGTTAACATAAACAGCATATACTTAAGAGAAAAAAAAAATCTACCTGCGTGCAGTGGCTCCCAGCTATAATCCCAGTGCTTTGGGAGGCCAAGCTGGGAGGGTTCCTTGAGCCTAGGAGTTTAAGACTAGCCTGAGCAATGTAGCAAGACCCTGTCTCTTCCAAAAAAGAAAAAAACTGGCCAGGTGTGGTAGCACACTCCTATAGTCTCAGCTGCTTAGGAAATTGAGGTGAGAGGATCCTTTGAGCCCAGGCGTTCTAGGTTACATTGAGCTTTGATTGTACCACTGCACTCTAGCCTGTGTGACAAAGCCAAACCCTGTCTAAACAAACAAACAAACAACAACAAAAAACCTAAACAATAAGCTTTTATTGAAAAGAACAGGCTCGTTTTATAGTTTATAGTTTTTTTCCTGACTGGCATAAGAGAAGCATCTGGATTATGATATCACATGCATGTGGCCTCTGGAGAATTCATGAGAGGAGGAAAGCAAAAAAGGCAAATGACTTCTTTTTTTTTTTTTTTTTTTGAGTTGGAGTCTCACTCTGTCACCCAGACTGGAGTGCAGTGGCCGCTCCCGGCCACCGCAGCCTCGACCTGCTGGGCTCCGGTGATCCTTCCACCTCAGCCTTCCAAGTAGCTGGAACTAC
>CAUYQG010081585.1:0-13026 GCA_963574415.1 Tarsius wallacei | reverse complement strand
TGTCTATCTTATCTCTTATGGCCTGTGGGTTTCGAGTTTTGTTCAGGAAATGGATGCCAGTTCCAATTTCCATGAGGGTATGTCCTTCATTTTCTATGGTTCTTATGGTTTGAGGTTTAACATTTAGGTCTCTGATCCATTATTCTCTAAATTCTTAAGTGTTTTCAATTTTATGCAGTTTTGTTGGAGAGAAGAGTTATTCATAATGATTTTCTACATTTTATTTTTGCCATGTAAATAGTGCCCACATTTTCTTGGGCCCATAAAAGTATAATCCATTAATTAGGGCTCCAAAGTTGAAAGAGAAAAGGCCCTCCATCAGTTTTGTCTGTTTCAGTGCCCTGCAGTGCATTGAAGAGCCCCTTCCACATTCAGAAAGCCAACTTTATTTCTACTAAAGTTTTTTTTATGTTAACAGTCTTAGAGAATACAATACAGTACAAAATACCACAATCAAAATTCTAAGTATTAAAAGATAGATATTTCAGGTAGACGTGTTGCTTTTTATTTAAGGCTGAGAAATAGATAATTTTGAGCTTCTGGAAACATGACACTTTGAATGATTCACCTAGATAGTCAATGTAATAGCTTATCAGTATTCAAATTGGTTGTCTTATACCAATGGCTAGAAAGCAAAATAAAATAAAAATTACTAGCAACACTATAATAAACTTTTTGAGGACTTCAAATAATAACAAAGCAAATATGTTCAAGTTATAAAATAGAAAAATTATAAATTAACTTAATAAAGAAAATAAACTTGCTAATATTAGTTATACATAAAACTTGCTTATTAACTAACCATTTGGAAAGCAAAATCTACCATAGTTGCTTGATCACAAAGCTTCAAGTTAATCACTGAAAAGTTGTGAGATCTATTTTTGAGCTCTAAAATAATTAAATTAAAGTATATTTAAGGTATGTATAAAGTAGATGTATATATCTTCAAAGGTATACATATTTCACATTTATGAGAGGCAACCCAAAAACCCCAGAATTTACTTGAACAAATTGTGTATTCATTCTTATGTTTAAACTTCAGTTACCTTCGACATACTCTCTGTCTGATGCAATACACCTGTCAAGATGCTTTTTCCACTGCTCAAAACAGTTTTTGAATTCGTCAATTTTGATGTCTTAAATATAGTGCTTCTGTCGCATTTTTTGTTTCACCCCTTCCACATTGGCAAAAAGTCCCTTTGAGGACTTTTTCATTGTGGGGGTGGGGGATCACTTGGGCAAAATCAGGTGAATAGGGAGGGTGTGGCACAGGGGTCATGCCGGTTTTGGTCAAAAACTGTTGAACTCACAGTGCCGCGTGGGCAGGTTTGTAAACCATCCATCATGAAATGGGCAAACACCCTGAGAGACTCTCCAAAAACAAACTCACTGAAGCTGAATGAAGCCTCTCACAACAATGCTACACTGATGCTGATGGGTTCCTAGAACACTTACCCAGTAGGCCCTTCCTCCAAAAAATAATTCCGGGTTTTTTGGGGTTCCTCTTTGTACTTTAAAAATATATCATAAAATAAATTAGAAATTAAATATACTGTTGGGTTTTAGGTAAAGAATAAATATTTTAAAATGCAAAATAAAATTCTCCACATTACACACTTACTTCTAAATTATCTTTAAGTGATATTTCGTTCTTAACACAAGTATATACTAAATACACATGAGGAATACTTTTTGTTCTTAAAGATGAAAAAGTTGTTCTTACCTAACATCAGTTTTATTCTGAATAACATTGATTTCTTCTGGACCTAGTTCTGGGATCCACTTCTCTATTTCTTCTGTCCAAGGATATCTCAGAGATGAAGGGACCACTATCAAAAGAGGCCATTCCTCTTTATAGAAGTAAGCAATTGCAATTGCCTGGATTGTCTTTCCTAGACCCATCTAAATTAAAACATAAATAAATACATATGAATAATGAAGTTTAATGTTTTGAAAGAATATTTATTGAAGTTTTATTTAAAAGTATTATTATCAAAGTAATTTTCCAATGTAAAATCAGTTGGATTGCACAGTTAATAAAATGTTCAAGATTACAAGGACCTATAAAATTCATTAAGCAAATTATATTATGCTCAGACCAATTTGTGATGGAACTTAAAGAGATAAAATGACTCTTAAGGTTAAATATTAGTTAACTGATTTCTTAAATATTAGTTACACTGATTTCATAAAATTTAGTTTTATAAAATATGCTTAACTATTTATAGTTTCTTCTCTTAGAAAATACAATAGTAAATGCTTTACCCACAAAACCATGTTATTTTAAGTCAGAATAAACCCTAAATGATGTACATGTTACAAAAGAAGGAGGAGACCCAGAGAGGTTAAATTATTTAAATCACAGATAACTGATACAGAACTAGTATGAGATCCCAGGTTTCTGGTGCCTTCCCACTTGATAGTTTGGTTTTGTTCATAATAGCCAGAAGCTGGAGACAACTACAATGTGCTTTACCTGGTACATGGAAAATGGAACTATGATACAGCCATACAAAGGAATACTATTTTGCCATAGAAACGGAGCAAGCTCATGCTCAATACAACATGAATAAATCTAAAATGCATTTTTCTAAGAGAAAGAAGCCAGATTCAGAAGCTACATGCTATACATATATCATTCTGGAACAGGCAAAACAATAGGGACTGATAGCAGATCAGTGGTAGCCAGCGGCTGGAGGTAGGGAAGGGGAGCAACATGAGGGAACTTTTGAAGATGGAGCTGGTCTATGTCTTGATGTTAGTGTCAGTTACATGACTATATGCATATGTCAAAACTCATAGAATTTTACATTAAATAGGGGTGAATTTACCTAGGAGTGTGAATTTTATCTCAACAATCCTTGCTTTTTTTTAAAAAAAGTTAGTTACTATAGTAAACAACAGAAAAGAGAAAGACTAAAAGACTTTCTATTCAAAGAGAAAAAAGACACAGAAACCTAAAACAATGAGTTAAAAATGAATTTTAAATGCTGAGAGAAATTAGAGGAAAAGAAAAGAGGAAGTTTTGAACTTTTAGCAAGTGTCCATTTAGAAAACCTTGTTTTGTGCATTTTTCTTTTAACTACTGCTATTAACAACAACAAAAAAAGCAATCTTAGAATAAATCAAATATATAGGTAAAGAAAATGTTGAGTATTGTGATAATATTGTGATCAATTCATAAGATTTGGCCAATGGCTTCTGGGTGGCTTTTTCCTTTTAATCTTTATTTTACATTAATGAAACAAAAAACTGAATTCAGAACTGTTCTGCCCTATTTAGATGTACATGCTATCTGGATGAGTTTCAGGAGTGAGCACTGAAGTGTGTACTGGGCAATGATGGAGTATGTGTCCCTAATGTATTTGTCAAGAGCTCTGAGGGAAATTACTTTGTTCTTATTCAGACAGATACTATTGTGCTCTCCCTAAGTAAAATGTCTATAAACAGTCAGAAGAAAAAAAAAAAGACAATAATTCAAGCAAGTTACGTTTATACCAAACAGAAATTTTAAAAAATGAACTAATGTGATTTGCTTAGAAAAGTGTTATTTTGCCTGGAAAAATATTTGCCAAAGGTAAGCATAGTACATGGAATTTATGAAGTGACTTATGTTTATTACTTAAAATATATTAAGTGCCCTCAAACATTATTTGAATGCATGAGTGAATGAATGACTCATGTCCTAGGACAATTCAGACCCAGGCACAGAAAAGTTGTCTGCAGCTTTAAAAAGGGAGAGTGAGCCGGGCTCGGTGGCTCAGCCTGTAATCCCGTGCCTTGGGAGGCTGAGGTGAGTGGATTGCCTGAGCCTGCGGGTTCGAGACCCGCCTGGGCAGGCAAAACCTCATCTCTACAATAAATCAAAAAAATTAGCCAGGCATGGTAGTGCATGCCTGTAGTTCTGGCTACTCGGAAGGCTGAGGTGGAAGGATCGCCGGAACCCAGCAAGTCGAGGCTGTGGTGGCCGGAAGCGGCCACTGCACTCCAGTCTGGGCGACAGGGTGAGACGCCAACTCAAAAAAAAAAAAAAAAAAAAAACAGCTTGGTATTGGTACAGGAACAGGCATATAGACCAATGGAATAGAATTGAGATTCCAGAAAGATGAATAATATTCTATGGTAAACATATTTCATAGTTTTTTATCTATTCATCTGTTGCTGGACACCTAGGTTGATTCTTTATCCAAGCTATTGTGAATAATGCTGAAATAAACATGGTGATATCTCTCTGATATAATGATTCCTTTCTTTTGGATAAATACCCAGTAGTGTAATTGCTGGATCATATGGTAGTTTTATCTGTAGTTTTTGAGTAACCTTCATACTGCTCTCCATAGTGGCTGTACTAGTTTGCATTCCCATCAACAGTACATCAGAGTTCCCTTTTCTGTGCCTACTCACTATCATTTATTTTTTTGTATTTTTGATAATAGAACAGGCAAGATATTTAGCCATCTTTCACCCTCCACTCCAGGTGTATGATATACCCTCACCCCATCCACATCAGCTCAAAGACAGATCCAGTAGCAATCATGTTATGTTTGGCCTTAAGGCTGCTTTTTCTCATCTATAAAATGGAGATAACAAACATGCCCACCTCATAGTCATTGTGAGAAATTATATGTGAAACACTTATCTCATTGCCTGGCACATAAGCTCACTAGAAATGTTAGCCATTATAATAATTATTTTATTATTATTATCACAAAACTTGTGAATGGTAGAGTCAGGGAGCAAACTCAGTTTTCTCTAACTTCAAAGTCTAAAACAGGAGAACTATCAAATGAAAAAGAAAAAAAAACCATTCAAAAAATAGTTTAACTGTTTAGAAGACAGCTTCTTCCCAATTAAAGATAACTGCCCACTACACAAATCATCTGATACATCACAATAATTTGGCAGCCTCACTTTTTCTAATAGTAAACTATATTTTTGTTGGTTTTATGGGCTTCAAGTCTGTAGCTCGGGTAGAAAGATTGTCCACACTATAAGAACTCAAAGAAAGGATGATAATGACTCTGTAAGTCTGTGCTAAATTTAAAACTAACATTGGAGGCTGATGGTCTGAACATTATGTGAGTTTGGTCCTGAGCCAAAGAATCATTAAGCCATAGAGCTTAACCAAGGGGACTTCCAGAGGTCACAGAGCCATCCCTCTGCATCCAGAGAAACAAAAGCCCACTTTACTTCACTCAGCAGCTTGTCACCTACTGAAAAAAGAAAGCATTACATTGCAGCTAAATGTCTTTTTCAGCAAATGTTGAAAAGATAAATAGAAATTACACTCCTTAAGAGACTAATTGCCATATATATAAATAGGGCTTTTTCAAATTTCTATATTTTAAAATAATTCTTATATTTTTCTGGCCACTCTTCTATTATGGTTTTCCAAATCCCTGAAGCAATCAAACTTGTTATAGGTTTAGTACAGTGTCACCTCAGTGAGAAATCTCAGAGTGTCTAACCCAGGACTTGGCACATAGTACATGATCACTCCAGAAGTGATGAAGGCCATGACACCAGGCAACCCATTCAAGGTCGGCTTTTGAAAATAATTCTGTCATCCTCATTTGAGTTAATAAGGAACACCCACATCAAGTTGATAATGGGTCGTGAAACTCCTTTACATGACAATTAAAATCTTATAAGCAGTTATCAAGATCTGAACTTTGTTTTACAGTTATATGCAACAGCCTGGCCCTGAGAAGCTAAACCTCCATTTGAAACTCATTGCATACCTTTTGCAGAGTCACCATGCTGTATTAACTCCAGGGATACCATAAATATCATGAGTCATTTTAGAAAAAGGAATCAACCATTTTGTGAGAAAAGCCCAGTTGTATTTCTCTGAACCACTTGGGCAGGAAGAAGGAGAGAAGTTATTTTTGGTGAAGTTCCTAATAGACATGGAAAAGCGAAAGTGAAGTCCAGCAAATCTTAAAGAAGATAATGTCATGAAAATCATGGTTTTGGAGCTCTACTAGTTATAGCAACAAGATCAACCTGTGATTCTAAAATTCTGGCTGGGGAATTTTAGAAGCCATGTCTTGGCAGCAGCACTTCTAATTCTGAAAAACACAAAAGGATGCTTCCTTAAAGCTCAAAGAACATACCTTTTTGGGGGAAAGTGCTCCAAAGCAAACAGCTTTCACTTTGTCCCGTTAGCTTCACCCTATCATTTAGCCAAATGCAAATTCTGTGTCTTTCCTTCTGGATGCTTCTACCATCAACTGTAGTTAACTTATAAGAGCTCCAGTTTTTCAAGTTCTTTAATTTAATTGTGCAATTGCAAATGTCTTAAATCAGCAATGCTTTTGTTAAATCACATTATGTCTAGAGCATAATGATTTCCAGTTGAATTAGGTGTCAGTGTCTCCTGAATGCATAATTTAGGTGCGATGTTCTAACTATAAAATTAACCCAATAGGAAGGTTTGGGTTTTTTTAAATTTTGTATTCTATTATATATGATGATCATTCGTTGCCACCTAAGCTGGGATTTGTTCCTAAAAGTCATTTTCTGTCCAAATAACTCATTGAACTTCATACATATATTAGAATCACTTACTGTTAAGTTTAAATATCCCCAAGAGGCTATTTTCCCAGTAACTTGTCTTTACTCAAGTAAATCTTCCAAACAGATGAGATCTTCTGCTTCTTGGCTTTTTTCACATTAAAAGGTGAGGACATTATGTTTATTGCAGCATCCATAGTAGCAAAGACTTGAACCAACCATGCTGTCCATCAAAAGTGGGCTGAATTTTTAAAATGTGGTACATATACACAGAAGAATTTTTTTTTTTTTTTTTGAGTTGGAGTCTCACTCTGTCACCCAGACTGGAGTGCAGTGGCTGCTCCCGGCACCACAGTCTTGACCTGCTGGGCTCCAGCGATCCTTCCACCTCAGCCTTCCAAGTAGCTGGAACTACAGGGGCCCACTACCACGCCCAGCTAATTTTTGATTTATTGTAGAGGTGAGATCTCGCCAAGTTGCCCAGGCAGGTCCCGAACCCGCAGACTCAGGCAATCCACTCACCTCAGCCTCCCAAAGCACTGGGGTTACAGGCTGAGCCACCGAGCCCAGCTTGTTTGTGTTTTGTTGTTGCTGCTGCTTGGGTTTTTTTTTTTTTTTTCCCCTCTCTTTCTTTCAGTTTTTGTTTACATTTTCATATTTGCTTTGCTTCTGTTATTTTAATTTTTTTTTATTTTCTGTTTGTGTATGGGTATTTTTGAGGGAGAGTACATCAACAGGGGGGATTTGTCTTGTTTGTTTGTTTCTATAATTGTCTGTATGTTTTTGTTTTTGTTCTGTCTTTGCTTGTTTCTCTGTTTATTCATTGTTGGTACACCTGTCTGTTTTCCCTCTTCTTCTTCTATCTCTCCATCATTGTTTCATCTTCCTCCTTGCTTTTTCCATTCTCTTCCTTTTTCTTGCTTCATTTTGCCTTCAGGGGCAAACATATACCTCCACCGCAAGGACAGATCGTATGGTGGTGGGAAGTGGGTTCGAGAGGGCCCACACACCTGTCAGTGGATACTGGGAGCTGCAGATAGTTTCTGAATCACAGCTCTCCCTCGATTAAATCTCAAAACTGCAAAAAGCACAGCCCCCCATCCCCAATCCAGCTTCAGAATTGAACAAAGCCAGAGGATCTACATAAGGAAGAATAGGAGATTGAGCAAGCAGAAGTAAAACCTATCCCCCTCCATCACTGAACAACAGAATTAAAGAAGAGGTTTAAAAGAGGGGAGGAAACTCTACACAAATGAAGAAAAACAAAGGAAGAATGTGGGTTTCACACAGACCCCTGGGAAGTCAACCACTGAGAATACAAACTGAGGAACTCAAACAATGAAGAACCCCCAGAATAACTGGTCTCAAATCACAAATCCAGATATCAAGATATTAATGTAGAAAATAAATCGATATGAGGAAAGACAACAAAAAAAGAATGAAGGAGCTGATAACTGAGAAAACAGCAATAAAGAATACCATGAATTAAATAAATAACAAACTGATAAGCATGAAAAGCAGAATTAACCAAGCAGAAGAAATAATCTCAGAGTTTGAGGATCAAAATATGGAACTAACCCAAACTGTCAAAAACATAGAAAAGAAGCTTAAAAAGAAAGAACAATACCTCCAAGAGATGAGCAATTATTTCAAGAACCTGAAACTAAGATTTGTTGGAATCCCTGAGGTAGATACAGAAACAGAGACCAACCTGGAACAAACATTCCATGAAATTATCTTAGAAAACTTCCCTCATCTCATCAGTGACATGACCATTCAAACATCAGAGATTCAGAGAACCCCCACAAGACAGCAAATGAGACCAACTCTTAAACATAGTAATTTGCCTACACAAACTAGGTATAAAAGAAAAAATTCTAAAGGCAGCAAGAGAGAAAGATCAGATTACCTACCAGGGAAGACCAATTAGAAAGGCAGCAGACTTATCTACAGAAACACTTCAGGCTAGGAGAGATTGGAGTCATATCTTCAAAGTTCTCGAAGATAAACAATTTCAACCAAGAATTACCTACCCAACTAAGCTTAGTTTCATCAATGATAGAGAATTAAAATCTTTCAGATATTCAATCTCTAAGAGTATTTACCACCTCCAGATAAGCTCTACAAGAAACACTTAAGAAAGTATTAAACACAGAAGAAAGAAAAAAAAGAACAACAACATCCTTCCTAAGAATGCAGGGAAAAGGTGGAAAATACACATAAACCAACCCAAAAAACAAAAGAAAGACAACAAACAAATAAACAAATGGCAGCAACAACAACAAACTCTATAAAAACCTCATGGCAGGGATAAACTCTCACATCTCAATAATTAGCCTGAATGTGAATGGACTAAATGCACAACTGAAAAGACATAGAATGGCAAATTGGATAAAATATCGTGATGCAACAATATGTTGTCTCCAAGAGACTCATCTCACCAGGAAGGACACTCACAGACTCAAAGTAAGAAGATGGAAAACAAAATTTCAGACAAACAAAATACAAAAGAAAGCAGGAGTCATGATCTTAATATCAGACAAAATACCCTTTATGCTATGAGAAATTTAAAAAGATATGGAAGGTCACTACATAATGATAAAAGGATCAATCCATCACAAGAAATATCCATCCTAATAATATATGTACCCAACATAGCAGCACCGACTTTCATAAAGCAGCTTCTAGGTAAACTAAAAAATTACACTGAGTCTGATACTATCATAGCTGGGGACTTAAATACCCAACTCTCAACCTTAGACAGATCATCAAGAAAAAAAGTCAACAAGGAGATCCAGAACCTCAACATGACACTTGGCCAAATGACTTAATTGATACCTACAGAACACTCCACCCAACAACCACAGAATATACAATCTACTCATCACCATATGGAACATGTTCTAAGATTAGCCACATCCTTGGCCATAAATCAAGCATAAACAAATTCCATAAGATTGAAATACTGCCATGCACCTTCTCAGACCACATTGGAATAAAAATAATATCAACACCCAAAACTTACAAAGACATGGACACTAAACAGTATGATGCTAAACAACTCCTGGGTCAACACGGAAATCAAAACAGAAATTAAAAGATTCCTGGACACAAATAAAAATGAAGAAACATCTCACCAAAATCTCTAGGATGGCATGAAAGCAGTCCTAAGAGAGGAATTTACCTCTATGAATACACATGAAAAAAATAGAAAGATCACAAGATAACAGCCTAACAAATCACCTAAGGAAGCTGGAAAAGCAAGACCACAAAAACCCTAAATTCAGCAAAAGAATCCAGATCACCAAAATAAAAGCCTAAATTTGGGACATAGAAGACAAAAATATGAAATATCAACGAAACATAAAGCTGGTTCTTTGAAAGGATAAACAAGATTGATGGACCCCTAGCTAGACTGACCAAGAAAAAGAGAGAAAACACCCAAATAACACAATCAGAAATGCAAAAGATCAAGTCACAACTGACCCTAAAGAAATACAAAAGATTATCAGAGATTACTATGTACACCTGTATGGAAACAAACTTGAAAACCTAAAGGAAATGGAGGATTTTCTGACATCACACAACCTTCGCAGGTTGAAACAAGAAGAAACTGAGACCCTAAATAGACCAATAACCACCCAGAAAATCAACTATGTCATAAGAAAACTACTACAAAAAAAAAAAAACCCTGGACTACATGGCTTTCCAGCAGAATTCTACAAAGCATACAAGGAGGAGCTGATACCAATCCTATTGCAAGTATTCCAGGCAACAAGAAAGATAGAACCCTCCCCAAATCATTTTATGAAGCCAACATTGTATTGATACACAAACTGAGTAAACATCCAACAAAGAAAGAGAACCACAGGCCAATACCCTTGATGAACCTAGATACTAAAATTCTCAACAAGATTCTAGCAAACCGGATCCAACAACACATCTCAAAAATCATCTGCCATAACCAAGTAGGCTTCATCTCCAAGATGCAGGGCTGGTTCAACATCCAGAAGACCATAAATGTCATTAAATACATCAAAAGAAGTAAAGACAAGAAGCACATGACTATATCATTAGATGCAGAAAAAGCTTTTGATAAAACTAGCACCCCTTCTAGATAAAAACCCTCGAAAATCTAGACAAAGATGGAACATACCTCAAAATAGTAAGAGCCATCTACAAGAAACCCACAGCTGACATATTGCTAAACAGACAAATTGGAACCATTTCCCTTGAAAACCAGAACAAGACAAGGATGCCCACTCTCACCCCTCCTGTTTAACATAGTTTTGGAAGTCCTAGTTATTGCAATCAGACAAGAGAAAGAGATCAGGGATATCCAAATAGGAAAAGAGGAAGTCAAGCTATCCCTCTTTGCAGATGACATGATTGTATACCTCGAACAACAAAGAGAATCTGTCAAAAACCTCCTTGCACTGATAAAGGACTTTGGCATAGTCTCAGGGTACAAAATAAATGTGCAAAAGACAGTAACATTCCTATGTACCAACAATAAACAAACAAAAGGCACAATCTCATTCACAATAGCCACACAAACCTTGGCATCTTCCTAACCAGACAAGGCAAAGACCTTTACAATGAAAACTACAAAACACTGCTCAAAGAAATCAAGATGACACAAACAAATGAATATTCCATGCTCATGGATTGGAAGAATGAACATTGTTTAGATGTCCATCCTACCCAAGGCAATCTACAGATTTAATGCAATACTCATTAAATTACCACCAACATTCTTCTCAGACCTGGAAATTACAATACAAGAATTCATAAATGACCACAAAGAGCCAAAACACTCTTCAGCAAAAAAAAAAAAGGAATGGGGAGGTATCACACTCCCAGACTTTAAACTTTATTATAAAACTGCAATAATTAAAACAGCCTGATATTGTACAAAAGCAGGCATATAGACCAATGGAACAAGATAGAGATTCCAGAAGCAAAACCTCAATTTCTCATTTTCAACAAAGCCTCCACCACCAACCACTGAGGAGAGAAGAACCTATTCAGTAAATGGTGCTGGGAAAACTGGCTGACCACATGCAGAAGATTAAAACAAGACCCCTACTATCACCATACACAAAAATCAACTCTAAATGGATCAAACACCTAAACATAAAACCTCAAACTATAAGAACCTTTGAAAACGCAGGAGACACCCTTATGGAAATCGGAACTGGCAACCAATTCCTCATCGAAACACCCAGTTCCCATAACATAAGAGATAAGATAGACAAGTGGGACCTCAACAAACTGAAAAGCTTCTGCAAAATAAAAGAAACCATCAAGAGAGTGGGAAGACAGCCCACAGAATGGGAAAAAAAAATATGCCAACTGTATGTCTGACAAAGAACTAATATCTAGGATCTACAAGAAACTCAAAACATGCCAAAAAGAAAAATACAAATAGTTCCATTACAAAGTGGGCAAAAGATATGACTAGACACTTCTCTACAGAAGACATATGAGCAGCCAACAGATACATTAAAAAAAGCTCAGCCTCACTAGTCATCAAAGAAATGCAAATGAAAATCACACTGAGTTACCACCTAACTCCAGTAAGGATGGCCATCATCAGTAACTCAAAAAACAACAGATCCTAGAGAGGATGTGGAGTAAAGGGAACACTTCCACACTGTTGGTAGGAGTGTAAACTAGTACAATCTCTGTGGAAAACAGTTTGGCGGTTCCTGAAAGATCTGAAAATCGATCTTCCATATGACCCCGCAATCCCCCTACTGGGAATATACCCAGAGGAATTCAAATCACTCTGTGGAAATGTTACCTACACACACACATGTTTATTGCAGCATTATTCACAATAGCAAAAACATGGAACTAATGTGCTGCCCATCAAAAGAGGACCGGATTTTTTAAAATGTGGTATATATACATGATGGAATATTATGCAGCCATAAAGAAGGACAAAATTATGAACTTCACAGCAACTTGGATGGACTTAAAGTCGATAATACTGAGTGATCTATCACAGAAACAAAGAACCAAATATCACATGTTCTCATTCATAAGCAGACCTTGAACAATTATTGTAATATTATAAGAAAGGGATTGGCAATAGTGTAAAACTGCCAGGGGAGCGTGGGGCAGGATTGACAGTAGTGGAAAACTGCCAAGAAATGGGGATGGTCACACCTCATCAGCCAGGCTACCTGCAAAATGAACATTTGTATACCTAACCCGGAATTGTACTCCACATCTTTAAAATAAAAATTTTGAAAAAAGATTAAATGACAAAAAAAAAGAAAGTTCATTTACTTCCTTCTTGTCAAGCCCAGGTCTTTTTCACTTGACCCCTTGCCAGGTGTCACTTTTAAATTCGACTCCTCGAGTGCTCTACAAGATGGCGACCCGGCAGCGTGGTCTGTGAGACCTCCGCAGAAGAGGACACAGAAAGACTCCAGATCTCTCCCAGGGGGCCTGCTCCCCCACACGGAACTTGTCCACGGACACCGCAGAGGCATTACAGCG
>CAUYQG010081580.1:0-10242 GCA_963574415.1 Tarsius wallacei | reverse complement strand
TGATTTTTTTAAAAATTTATTATAGAAATGAGGTCTTGCCAAGTTGCCCAGGCTTGTCTCGAACCCTCGGGCTCAGGCAATCCACTCACCTCAGCCTCCCAAAGGCGCAGGATTACAGACTGAGCCACAGAGCCCGGCTGATATATATATTTTTTGAGTTGGAGTCTCACTCTGTCGCCCAGACTGGAGTGCAGTGGCCACTTCCGGCCTCCGCATCCTTGACCTGCTGGGCTCTGGCGATCCTTCTACCTCAGCCTTCCACGTAGCTGGAACTACAGGCGCGCGCTACCACACCCGGATGATTTTTGATTTATGGTAGAGATGAGGTCTCGCCAAGTTGCCTAGGCGGGTCTCGAACCCGTGGGCTCAGGCAATCCACTCACCTCAGTCTCCCAAAGCATGGGATTACAGGCTGAGCTACCAAGCCCAGCTAACACCAATATGTTTTAAAGCTTATTTTACATCTCTAGGTATTTATTGGTGAAGAATGGATCATCAGACAATAAACAAAAGGTTTGTAATGACATAATGAGCCCCTCAAGCTAAGCATAATGTTTCATAAGTTAAGAAATTTCCAATTGCTTTTCCTGAGTTGGAAACAACCTTCATAATAAGATTGCTTCTTTGAACTACTGTAACAGTGTAATGTTCTAGATTGTGACAGACGGCAGCATATTAAAGTCTAATGGATTTTCCTCATAAAAAATCTGTAATATTGCTATGATTGAATACGTCTTCAGAACTTGGTAGATACATTGTTTTTCTAAAATCTTATATTTGTCATCGTACTTATTCTGGCAGGTGGGGAGACATTTGGGTGATGTTTGTTGTTAACAGAAGGATGAATTAGTTTTTCAGCATGAATTGGCATTCCGCAAAATTCATTCAGAAAATAATTGCCTACTGGAGTTTTTCATCATTATAGCTGATAAAAGGGAGGCACATCTGTGTTCCTTGCAAATGAGACAATCATTTTTCCAGCAAATGATATATGCTGGAATAGACAGTGATAAGGGAGGAAAAAAAAGATTCAGTGATTCTCTTTTGAGTCTGTGATTCCAACGCTACAGTCAGGATTGAGATTCAAATCTATAACTTTACCAGGAAAAATCATAATAGCCATATAGGAGCTTGACACATTTCACCTCTATCTATAATGGTTTTCTTTTGGATAAATTGGTAAAAAATAAAATAAAATAAAATAAAACATATCTTTAGAAGTCCTTAAATTGTTATTTATGAGATTGATTTTCAGAAGTTTGATATATTCACATCTTAGACGAAACAGAATGCTTTCAACAGGCAGAATAAAATCATGTTCTAGACCTACCACTTAAAACAACTTTTTTCCTGATAATATTTATTCAACAACATAAAAGTCAAAGAATGAAAAAGGACATTGTGTGTGTGTGTGTGTGTGTGTGTGTGTGTGTGTTTATGCAAGTGTGTGTTAGGGAGGGGCTAGGTATATAGGAGAACCAACCACTAGGGTCATCTCCTAGCACTTCTAGAATCCCAAAGGTTCTTTGCCTCTAATATCTGATATCCTCCACTCCTTTCTCTTCTATCCACAACCACCAGCAACCTGCCTTATAAGTTACTTGGGAAAATGGCATTAATTTTTATAATGACAGTTGTACATAGCACAGGGTCTTGAGGTGAAATTTTAAATTGCCACTTTTTACATTGATATTTATAATAGTTATTTAACTGTTTTTCTGATTCCATTTTAATTTTTTTAAGGCATTTAAAACATAACTGTATTAAAAAGCACAATTCAACTGATGCCAGTTGTGCTTTAAAACCATTTAAAAATGTTTTATGTGTTTAAAAATGTTAATGACTCTTTTTTGGTCAAATAATTGAAGTATAGACCCTTAAAAATCTACTGAAATAGTCCCACACAATCTATCTCCATATTACTGCCCCAACTGCAGCCTAATATTTCTCAATATCCTTTATGAAGGCTGGGATTTAGCCACATTTCACATTTTCACCCTTCTGAAAAATGCCATATTCCTTCCGGACTCTGCATATTTGCACAAGATGGTTTACCTGTCTGAAATACTCTTTCTCTATTTTCACTTTTGGCAAAGTAAGTTTCTCCCTTCTCTTTTGTCTAATAGTCCTTATCTGCACTCCTTTTAAGCAATATAAGAGCCTTAGAACGTTTGAACATTTCCACTCAAATAATTTTTAATATTTATTTTATTTAATATTTATGTTTCATTATTTTCACATCCCAAATTAGTCATACATTTGTCAAAGTTTTAACATCTTTTTCCTTCTGAATTTTATCTTTCATGTACTATTTCTTTTTTTTTTGAGTTGGAGTCTCACTCTGTCACCCAGACTGGAGTGCATGCTCCCGGCCACCACAGCCTCGATCTGCTGGACTCAGGTGACCCTTCCGCCTCAGCCTTCCAAGTAGCTGGAACTACAGGTGCGCGCTACCACACCCAGCAATTTTTTTGATTTATTGTAGAGATGAGGTCTCGCCAAGTTGCCCAGGCGGGTCTCGAACCTGCGGGCTCAGGCAATCCACTCACCTCAGCCTCCCCAAGCGAAGGATTACAGGCTGAGCCACCGAGCCCGGCTTATGTACTCTTTCTTTCTTGGTTCCATTTCCTTCAATAAAAGGTGAACTTGTTAGTAGTTATTTTCTGCAAAGGACTATAAGCAGTAAAACTATTATAGTCATTATTTGTTTATCATCAAATCCACCATAATAACTAAAATTTAGAAAACTGACAGTACCAAGTGTTGATGAGTACGTGAAACACTGCTGGTGGGGGTATAAGTAGATGTAACAATTTAGAAACACCTGGTACTATCAACTAATACTAAGCATAATGAATACCTTATACTTTGATAATTTCACTGCAGGGTAAAATCCAATAGAAATGCATAAATATTGTGGTTAGACCAAATAATTACCCATCCAAAGATGTTCAAGTTCCTCAGACCCTGTGAATGTTATCCTATATGACAAAAAAAAAAAAAAAAAGTTTGCAGGTATGATTCAGTTAAAGATATTGAGATGGTGAGATTAATCTTGATTATCAGTGGTCCCAATGTAATCACAAGGATTCATGTAAAAAGGACTCAGGAGACATCAGTCAGAGAGAAAGCAATGACTCAAACAAGCAGAGAGTGGAATGATGTGGCCACAGGCCAATGAATGCCAACAGCCTCTAATAGCTGAGTCAAAAAACCCAGATTTCCCCTGGAGACCTCAGAACAACCCTGCTGACACTCTTATTTGATCTTCGTCAGCTTTTTTTTCAGACTCTGACCTCCACAACTTTGAGGGTGGAAACTTAATTTGCTTTTTCGTTCATCATATATTCCTATGTCCAGACAGAGTAAGTACCCAATAGCAATTGTTGAACAATAACAACATGATATGTTAATTAATGAATGTGGATGTTTTATTTCACTCTTATTTTGATGGGCAAATTGGCATGGTATAGAATTCTAGATTGACAGTTATTTTCTTTCAGCACTTTGGAGAGGTTTTGGGCTTTGCTCTTCAGTCTTTTCTCAGCCATTATCTCTTTGAATACTGTACCTCCTCCTTTCTGTCAATGGTCGTCTTTTGTAACTGCTACTAGACTTTCTAGCATGTGTCTCTAAAACTCTCTGTCATTGTAACCATCTTTTTATTTCCTTATGCTGCTCTCTGAATAGTTTGCTTAGATCATATCCAGTTCATAGATTCTCTCTGTTTAACTCATTTGCACAAATGCACAAGTCACAAGGATAAATCTCAGTGAATTATCACAAAGAAAACATTCCCTGTAACCACTACCTAGGTCAATAAATAACATTTTGCCAGCACCTGGAAGCTCCCTCATGCCCTCTCCTAATCCCTATGATTTTCTTTCTACCTAGAGGTAACAATTATTTCTTTAATATTTCTACTAGTGGAATCTACTAACAATGTCAGTGGGTCTACTAATAGCAGATCCTCTTGTTTTGGTCTGCAAATATTTTAATTTGACTTTATTCCTCAAGTGTATTTTCTCTGATTATACAATTTTTGTTTGGCAGTTATTTTCTTTTGGTACGTTGCAAATACATTTCAGTGTCTTCTGGCTTGTTTTGTTGAAAAGGCAATAATGAATCTTAAGATGATTCCCATCAAGCTAATCTCTTTTCCTTCTTTAAGATGATTTTATAATTTTCTTATTGTTGTTTTTCATTGATTTTACTATGATGTGCCTATGTGTAGCTTTTTTTGTTTCTATTTATTCTTTTTGGATTCCCCATGCTACCTGATCTGTGGCTTAATTTCTTTTGCTACTTTTGGAAAATTCATAGCCATACTCTCTTCAACTATTTCTCTGTCTCATTTTTCTTTCCTCTTCTGAGACTCCAATTATACATTTTTGGAATTTTTCACTGTGTTTCCTATGTCTCTCCTATGTAATTTTCTTTATTTTTCCTTTCTTCTGTCTCTCTGTACTTTAGTCTGGATATTTTCTTATGACTTATTTTCCAGGTGATTTAAAATTCTTTTTTCCTCTGTGACTAAATTACTATAAACCCATATATTGAGTTATTGATTTCAGTTATTGCATTTTTTGTATTTAGAATTATCATTTGATTCTTATTTATACTTTATACTTTTTAGATGCCTGCCAATAATTTTAATTATGTTTTGTATTTCCTTGAATATTATTAAAATCTGTTTTTAATAACTCTGACATTGGGTTTTCTGTTGTTTGTTTCTGTTATCTATTTTTCTCCTGACTGTGCTCATGTTTTCTTGTCTCCTTGTTATTTTGTTTATTGTTAGTGTAAACTGCACATTTGATACAAAGTAGTAGTGATAATTTAGGTGCATGATGATATTGTTTTCCACCAGAAAGAATTCATTTTTTTCCAGTAGGTTTTTAGAAATCTTAGATTACTTTAATTCAGTCAAGACTTGACTTTGGATCTTATAAAAGTCCATTTATTCATAATAGACCCTCATTCCTAGGATGTATTTCTTTCTGGTCCCAAATGAAAACCAACGTGTTTGCCATGACCCTTGTCCTAGGCAAGCAGTGAATTCCCATTTTTACTCCATTTGCACCATGAATCTGTTCATAGTTCTGCTAAGCACCAGATTCACTGATGTGCCTGTTTACATAAAATAAAAGTGGTAAAACATGCAGAGCTCTTTTGTTTTTTTAAAAATTATGTCCACTAAATTTTAGTCTTTTAATTCACTCCTGCTTTTTAATCCTGAAATTACATCAAGAAGATTTAAAACAAAATTTTCCAGCATTAATAGTGGTTTTTAGCATGAGAGTTGATCTGATTTACTTTGTTTGCAATTACTGAAAATAAAAATCAGAAACAATTGCAAGCTTTTTCATTGCTATAAGTTCTATTCTATTCTTTTAAAAAATTGCCTGTTCTTTACCACAGAATCTTCTTTTGTTATGTCTTGGTTCCTTTCATATGTCTCTTATTTTTATTTTAATGATTGTTATTTTACACTGCTTATATTATCAGAAGTTCTTGGAGGATATGATCCTGCTGTTTATTGTGGGTTTTTTTTTTTTTAAAGAAAGCTCTAAGTGGGCATAATAGATTTCTCTCTTAATTGTTGTATGTCCTTAGGCAATTTGCTTACATTTTTAAGGCTTAATTCCCTTCATTTCTTTGAAATGAAATTGCATTAAATATAATTTTCATAGTTAACTGTGCAAGACAGTATATTTTTTAACCTGTTGTTTTAATATAAATGGTCAAGAACCTTGGCTTAATTTTTTTCTACCAGAAGATGAGTTAAAATATAAATGTCTTGTAGATGTGTAAAACTTGGTATTTTGGAGCTTTCTGTAATCACAGTGATTCATTTTGACATTACCTTGACAGACAGGACTTTCATCTTTACTGACACAGAAACTTGGAGACTTTTGCTTCCAGTAATGCGGAGGTCTAGATCACCTAGTACAAAATGGGCTGTATGTAATACAACAACCTCTTAAAGTTCTCAAGGGATCTGTCTGTTTTCCAGAAATTAAAAAAAAAGGTAATAATTTGGTGTGGTAAGCCAACAGTAGATTTGTGGCCACATCAAGGTGTTTTCTGATACTAGAGATTTGTGTTTTTATGGCTCAATAACACCTTGTATCTACACAAGGTGGTTTATGTACTCAGCTCCTTTGACAATGTATTTTCTCAGTGAAAACACAAACAAGGGAAAAAAGGACTCCCCACCAGCAAAGATACATGACAGGTTACTTGTTTTGTCCTTGACACTGGTTCCAGGTAGGGCAAAAATAAAGAATGTTTTAATTCCTCATATACTCCTAAACTTAAAGTTAATTTAATGTGACCGTGAGTATTTGAAGAAGCATATAAACTTACTCTCTAGAAAAATCCACATTTGATTGGATGCAGTGGCTCACACCTGTAATCCTAACACTTCAAGAGGCCAAGGTAAGAGGATTTCTCAAGCTCAGGAGTTTGAGACCAGCCTAGGCAACATAGCGAGACCTCATCTCTACATAAATAAAACAATTAGCTGGATGTGGTGGTGTATACCTGTAGTCCCAGTTATTCGGGAGATTGAAGAGGAAGGTTTGCCTGAACCCAGAAGGTTGGGGCTCCCGTGAGCTGTGATTGTGTCCCCGACCTCCAGCCTAGGTGACAGAGTGAGACCCTGACTCAACAACAACAACAAAAATCCATATTTTACTCCAACCCCCTCATTATTCCCATATATTTAGATTCACTGAGTTCAAAATTCCAAATTATAAAACCTTGTGAAACAAGCCATCATGAGTGAGAATCAGCATGAACAATTGGAATTGAAATGCCGTATAGCATCATGATTTGTTTTGCTTTGTTTTGTTTTTTAAAATGGAATAGGCAGACTTAGGCATGTTTACAGGCCAAGAGGAAACACATTTATGAAGGAAGGGTTGGGGTTATAATCAATGGGAACCCTGGAGTGGACTAGAAGAGAGAAGAACAGAAGCAGAGATTGAAGGGAGAAGGCTTATTCATTCCCTGAGGAAGGGAAGCCAATGTTGAAATGTTAAAATTAGGAATGGACAAGAACTTGCAAGACTCATGGCTCAATTTTCTCAATATAATAAGAAGTGTGAAGACAGTGGGAGTGGGTAGTTGGATTGGAAGCTTGAGGACATGGGCAAAAGTTTAAATGCTGCATGGAAATCTAAGGAAGATGAACCAAAAGCATCTCGGAAAGGAATTCTTCATTCTGCCTGGATGATCCAAGAAAGGTAAACAAGATAAAGTAGGACAGCTGAACTAATGTTGAGAACACAAGTATGAACATGAGAATTTGCATAATATTCATTTTGTGGAGCTATGTGGCATAATTTGCCAGCTATGGAAAGATAGACAAACCGTAAAATCCACAATTACAACCAAAGGAACATTTAAAGCAAGAGTAAATATGTAACTAAAATTTTTGCATCAAGGAAAAGATAAAATTTTGTTCAATATTCAGAATTTAGTAAAGAATGGACTTGTATGTAAGAGCTTTTATTGAAGTTCAAACGATTAGAAATCTCAAAGTTTTCATGTCAGAAAGAGTAAATGTTAGCTATCCAGAAAATTAACTTACATGGATAAACACTGAGAAAATGAACTCTATCTGAAATAGTTTTATTTTTTACCTGATTAAATTGATTGCCACACATTTCAATCGTTTTCTTCTCTCTTCCTAAATTTATAAGAAAAAGTAAAGACCAAAAGAAAAAAAAAAACCCTTAAAACTCTTTCAAACAAAATATTCAGAAACTGGTTAGGATCTAGGCATATTAAATTTGAAATCCTGACAGCCGAAGAACAAGTGCATACATGAATTTTAAGTAGTTCCTTCTATCATCATTTCAGTGCCACTGGACTCATTCACTGTGTTAGGTGTTCTAATCATTTATTGATCTTCTGGTAACTAGCATAGCAGCTGCAACAAAAGTCCTACCATGTTTCTGTCTAGAATCACTGCTGCACCACAGCACCTGCTGTGAAGAAAATTAAGTATGGATGAGCGATCCTTGTTGATTTCACTCCCAGCAGGTTCTGCATGAAAAACAAAAACATAAACAAAAACAACTTAAAACTTTGGTTTAGGAGATCCTGAAATTAGAAAGAAAATGAGGAGAAATGACGAGTCTCTGAAACAATAAAAAGTAAATTGAGTTGAAAAAAGTAAACAAGAAAAAGTTTTTAAAAATTGTAAAATTCAGAGACTATCAGAAGAAAGAGAACTCCAAAAACGGTTTGGTGAGAGAGTTAGACTTGGAAGTGCCCAGAGGTAAAGGAAGCAGGAGTTGATCTGATTGCAGTGCTCTTGGCATCTCACACAGCTCTTTGGCAAGCAACACTCCTCTGGAGGCTGCTAACTGCTTAGTACCCTTCAGGGGCAGTTTATAAAGAACGTTAGATAATATAGAGGCTTGTTTAACTTAGTTTCTGCACTTTGTTTTGGTACTGAGGATTTTGTAGGTTGCCAATATTTTCTTTTTTGTTATTCTATCATTGTGGTTGTTTGTTTTGAAAGACAGTGAGCATTAGAAGGAAGTATATTTGAGGCCTGACTAAATCGTTCGCAAGTCAAAAATTTTGGTGAGATTTTTCTCACCAAAAATCTCTTAGATTCATTAGCATAACTCAACTCTAAGGAAGCTCAAGGAAACTTGCCAGGTGACAGGTGCTAACCCCTTGATAACAGGCTTACTTCAGCATATTCCTTGCTCTGGTTTCTGCCTTAGGAAAAGGAGGCACTTAATGTAGGTAACTGAAAATCACCAGAAACACACTCTCTGAAAAGATGGTTAAAGGAAGTACGCATTTTATTTATAAATGTAGCAAAGGTTACTGTTTTTTATATAATGTTAGTGGTATAAGGTAAAAATAGAGAATCTGAAAAGAAGGGAAAATAACCATCTACGTTTAAGCTTCACATCATAAATCTTATAGGGTTTATTTTATAGGAAAGCTCCTCTGGTCCTTATCCAGAAGCTACTCACTATATTCTATGTAACGTTATTCCAGCTTACAGATGGTATAAGGAATAGGTATATCTTCGTAATCCTGAGAAATGCACCAGACTGTAAACTCCATGAGGACAAAGACCATATTTATTTTACTCAATTTTGGATTCTCAGTGCCCAGCACAGGCCTACTCTATAGCAGCTGCACAAGAAATCTAATTAACAAATAAATGAATAAAAATTAATTGAAAGTGTTCATGAACAAAATCTAGATCTGTTTTAATAAATGAGATGTGTGATATCCTCTGAAGCCTGAAGGATCTCAGCCATGATGTTAACCGTGCTACCTTTTAGAGATAGAGTGGAAAATATTTCATTTTTTTCTGAGGCTTGTCAGCTTGGTCTTGAATGATCTAAGCTGTATAACTGAGAATATTAGCAACTACTGAGATTTAAAAAAAAAGCACAATCATAATCAAAATTGTGATCTTTCAGTAGAAGATTGATACCCTTGTATTGACCTCTTAAACCAGGCTAATTTTTAATGTGTTCTACATGTATAAAACATAGTTCTCATCAAACTTAAATTTTCTAAATTTATGATATAGCAGCACCTAAATATTGTTTCAATCAAGACATTTTTCATCCAAGTAACAATCTACTTTTTTGGCTTAATTCATTGTAAGGGCTGATGTTTCTGAACACTGAAGGCTAATTCTATGATAGCAAGAGTGCTTGAGTAGTGTAGATTCCTTTTGTTTCTTCCTTTTTTTTCAGGTCAATATCATAAATTTACATTTATCTTATTTGTCGCAATGTTTGTAAGCACTTTTGTTGTTTGGGCTTGTATGTGGTACTTGGTTGCATATATTATGTGTTACATAAAATTTAACTCTAAAAACATCAATGACTAAATTTACTGGTGTTAAAATATAAAGTTATTTGAAGATTAGGAAATCTGATAATCAGCCTTAACATTTTTCACACAGGCAATAAAATAGTAACTATCATAAAATGATGTCTTTGCTCAACATGGATAATTATATTGGTATCTTTTTTGCAAGAAAACTCTCTCTCTTCTATAATTCTAGCTTAAATAGTCTACCCCATTATAACTGCATTTCTACTTTGTTTTTTTTTGTTTTTTTTTTTTTGAGTTGGAGTCTCACTCTGTCGCCCAGACTGGAGTGCAGTGGCCGCTCCCGGCCACCGCAGCCTCGACCTGCTGGGCTCCGGCGATCCTTCCGCCTCAGCCTTCCAAGTAGCTGGAACT
>CAUYQG010081576.1:0-13154 GCA_963574415.1 Tarsius wallacei | reverse complement strand
CTTTCTAGAGAATGGAGACCATGTCTCTCTCCCCTCATCTGCTTCTTCTTAGAAAAGTAGGCCATGTCTTTTACCCTCACCTCTGTCTTCCAAGAGAATGGAGGCCATGTCTCTCTCCCTCACCTCCATCTGCCTAGAGAAAGGAGACCATGTCTCTCCCTACATAGCTCTATCTTCCTGGAGAAAGGAGACTGTGTCTCTCTTCCCTCACCTCCATCTTCTTAGAGAAGGAAGGTTGTGTTTGTCTCTCTCCCCTCTGTCTTCCTAGAGAATGAGGCTATGTCTCTCTCCCCATAGTTGTGTATCCACAGAGAAAAGAGGCTGTGTTCCTCTTCCCATACTTCTGTCTTCCTTGCTCCCCTCACCGTACTCTCTCTAGAGAATGGAGGCCATGTCTCTCTCCCTCACCTCATCTTCCAAAAGAAAGGAGCCCATGTCTCTCTCCCCACTACTCCATCTTCCTAGACAAAGGAAGTCATAACTCTCTCCCTTCACTTTCATCTTCCTTGAGGAAGGAACCCATGTCTCTCTCTTTACCACCATTTTCCTAGAGAAAAGAGGCTATGTTTCTCTCCCTGCACCTCCATCCTCTTGGAGAAAAGAGGTCATGACTTTCTCCCCTCACCACCATCTTCCTTGAGGAAGGAAAGCATGTCTCTCTCCCTCACCATCATTTCCTAGAGAAAGGATCCTATGTCTCTCTCCCCTCGATCACTGACTTCCTAATGAAAGCAGGCCATGCCCCTCTTCCCCACCTTCATCTTCCTAGAGAAAAGAGGTCATATCTCTCTCCCTCACCTCCATCTTCCTAAAGAGTGGAGGTCGTCTCTCTCTCCCCTCACCTCCTCCTTCTTAGAGAAAAGAGGCCATGTCTTTTCCCCTCACCTCTGTCTTCCAGGAGAATGGAGGACATGTCTCCCTCCCTCACCTCCATCTTCCTAGAGAAGAGAGACCATGTCTCTCCCCACAAAACTCTGTCTTCCTAGAGAAAGGAGATCTTGTCTCTCTTCCCTCACCTCCATCTTCCCAGAGAAGGGAGGTTGTGTTTCTCTCTCTCCCCTCTGCCTTACTACAGAATGAGGTTGTGCAACTCTCTCTCAATTACATCTTCCTAGAGAAGGGAGGTTTGTTTCTCCCTCTCTCCTCTGTGTCCCTAGAGAATGAGGCTGTGCATCTCTCCCTCACCTACATCTTCCAAGAAAAATGAGGCCATGTCTTGCTCCCCATTACGTAGTCTTCCTAGAGAATGGAGTGGAGCCCATGTCTATGTCACCTCCATCTTCCTAGAGAATGGAGGCCTTGTCTCTCTCACCTTCATCTTCCTTGACAATGGAGGCTGTGTCTCTCTCCTCTAACCTCCATCTTCCAGGAGATAGGAGGCCATGTCTTTCTCCCCCACCTCTGTTTCCCAAGAGGATGAAGGCCATGTCTCCCTCCCCACACATTTGTCTTCTCGGCAGAAGGAAGCCATGTCTTTCTCCATCATCTCTGTCTTCCTAGAGAAAGGAGGTCATGACTCTTCCCTTGTCACTATTTTCCTAGAGAAAGGAAACCATATCTCTTCCTCTCTCCACCATCTCCCTAGCGAAAAGAGGCCATGACTCTCTCCTTCAACTTCTTCTTCCTAGAGAAAGGAGACCATGTCTCTCTCCCCACACCTCCATCTTCCTAGAGAATGAAGGCCATGTCTCTCTCCTTCATCTCCATCTTCCTAGGGAATGGAGGCCATGTCTCTCTCCCCATACCTCTGTCTTCCTAGAGAAAGGAGGCCACAATTCTCTTCCCTCACTGCCATTTTACTAGAGAAAGGAAACCATGTCTGTCCCCCTCACCACTGTCTCCCTAGTGAAAGAAGGCCTGACTCTCCCCTAACTCAGTCTTCCTAGAGAAAGTAAGCCATGTTTCTCTTCCCATACATCGGCCTTCATAGAGAAGTGAGACTGTGTCTCTCTCCCCTCACCTCCGTCTTTCTAGAGAAAGGAGGACCTGTCTCTCTACCCTCACCTCCATCTTCCTAGAGAATGGAGGCCATGTCTCTCTCCCCTCATCTCTGTCTTCCTAGTGAAAAGAGGCCAATGTCTCTTTCCCCTCACCTCTGACTTCCTAGAGAATGGAGGCTGGTTTCTCTTTCTATAGCTCTGTCTTCCTAGAGAATGGAAGCCATGTCTCTCTCCCTCTCCTGTCTTCCTTGAGAAAGGAGGCCATATCTCTCTCCCTTCACCTCCTTCTTCATAGAGAAAGAAGACCATGTCTCTCCCCAGATTTCTGTCTTCAACGGAGACTGTGTCCCTTTCCTTTCATCTCTGTGTTCCTAGGGAATGGAGGCCATGTCTCTCTCCCCTCACCTCTGTCTTCCTAAGGAATAAAGGGCATGTCTCTCTCCCATCACTTCTTTCTTCATAGAGAGGAGGTCACATCTCTCTCCCTCACCTCCATTTCTTAGAAAATACAGGATGTGCCTCTTTCCCTTCACCTGTTTCTTCTCATAGAAAAGAAGTCATGTCTTTCTCCCCACAACTTTGTTTTCCTACAGAAAGGAGATCATGTCTTCCTCTCTCTCCTCCATCTTCCTAGAGAATTGTGGCCATGTCTCTCTCCCCTTACCTTCATCTTCTTAGAGAATGGAGGTCGTGTTTCTCTCCCCCCACCTCTGTCATTCTAGAGAAAGGAGATTATGTCTGTCATTCTCCTCCATCTTTCTAGAAACTGGAAGCTGTGTCTCTCTCCCCTCTCCTCCATCTTCCTAGAAAACGGAGGCCATATCTCTCTTTCTTCACCACCATCTTCCCAGACAAAGGAGATTGTGTTTCTCTCCTCACAACTTCATTTGCCCAGGCCTCTGATTCAGAGGATTTCAGGGACAATGCCCAAAGCAAATATTTACTAGGGACATCTTAATGGTGATAGCTGCTGTATCTTTTGAAAACAGAAAAATGTATAACATGGAGTTCCTTCCCTTGAGGAACTGTGCCATTAAGGGAAACATCTGAAACATGTGTACTAAACTCTTTAATAACAGAGCATGCATGATCAGCAACAGGATATGAACAGGAGTGACAGATCCACTTCCAGCAGATGTGGAGACGAGGAAAGGTCAAGGAGAGGAGTTCCTGTTAAGACCTGGAAAGAGGCCCCTGGGGGGTCTCCAGGCATGGCGGGACCCTGGAGGCAAAGGCAACAGCTCAGAGGGCGGCTCGGGACAGTGTGGCCAGGACTGGCAGTTGCTGCTGACCCCGAGATATCAGAGTGGCTTTGAGCCCTGAGCGTGCAGTGGGCATCTGAAAGGCAGAGCAAGGTGGATGGGATTTGGGGTGCTGTCCCTGGTGCTTTGGAACACTCTGTTGGGTTGTTGACTTGCAGGATGTGTCACTTCATTCCTGGCCATCTCCTCACTAGGTGTGAGACCCCAGGATGAAGGCCTGGTGGGCCATAGCTGCACTGTCAACACTCCTTACGGGAGGTGGGAGCCCATCTCCTGGGCATCGATGGTCTCTGGAGTCCACTCTGCACCCAGATATTTCTCTTCATCTGCACTGGGAGGGACCAGGACAGGAACAGTTCTGGGTGAAGCAGGAGCAGCCATGTGTCTTTGGGCTGTAGCACGCTCTGCCTCACATGTGACTTCTGTGTTCCGTTCATCCTCAGGAGCCCACATCGCATGTGGAGGGGCTTCTGGCCCCCGCTACCTGTGGCCCCCTGGTGGCAGGCCTGACTAGCATGTTCTCTACCAGGAGGTTTTGTACAGCAGAAAAAGATGACCATGAGAAGGAAGTTCCCTCTCCTGACCGCCCAGCAGACGTCTGGTAGCAACAAGCTTCTGCCTCCCTGCTGCTGCTTCTCTGGGGAATTGGGGAAGCATAAAGGCACGAATTAGAAAACAACCCTGACACCTTTGAAACCTGACAGGACACAGAAGCACGTGTGGAACCACTGTTCCCACCACAACGACTTTCTCTTCTGGGTCAGGGTGTCTGAGCCAGCCCCTGTGGGGAACCTGGATCGTGTTGAACACCCCATGCCCCCGGGTCTTGAGGCAGAGGTGGTGGACCCAATTGCACCATATACACACATGGTATGAGTGCTGGGGGAGATTGAGGTGGGTGGAGCCTCTTCTCATGACAGCTCTTCTCTGCTCACGAGCCCTCCAAGAAGTGCTGAAGGAGTTTCTGCCTCTCACTGCTGTGAATAGCACTGATTTAGCCAGTTTTGGAATTTATTTTCCTTCTTTTTGTGATGTCTCACCTGACATGCAGGAGCCTGAAGCCTCAGGATCTGGATGTGGATGTGTCTGAGTCAGTCTGTTCATACAGGCAGGCTTCCTGCCCACCGCTTCTGTGAGTCTGGGGATGTGGGAAGGAGTGCTATGGTGTTTGCAAAAGGTGGAAGCAGGGGTAACAGTCAGCAAGCCTAGAGAGACACCAACTAGACCACAGTCAGAGGGTGTGGGGCATGGTCACTAATGCAAAGCCACCACCTGTGTGAAAAATGTGGGCTCGAGGCGGCACTGGCCGGGGGTGGGACAGAGCCTTGCCCAAGAGGGTGTGTGGCCTGAGGGGGGCTGGGAGTAGGGGGCTGCTCCTCCTCGCCTTGCTGCACTTTGACTCTGCCCAGCTGTGAACGTCAGCGGCCACACGATTTCCACGCTGCTGCAGGTAGGACTGGCAGGGGACTTCGTGGCCAGCAGACTAAGTCGTCCCGAGAGAGAAGAGCATGTCGTGGTGGTGGTGACCCACATAGGTGCATCAGGCTTCAGGCGGCGGTGGCCACAGCAGGTTACATTTATAATTCCTCCGAAAGGAATTGTGAAATCTCATTTCATCTTGTGATAGGTTGAGTTTCCTCCTGAATGGGTTTGAGGAGGGCTGGGAGTAGGGGGCTGCTACTCCTCGCCTTGCTGCACCTTGACTCTGCCCAGCTGTGGAGCCGTAAGGCAGGGACATGGCTGTTAGTCAAGCCGTTGACTCATATTTTGCTTTATCTTTGAGATTCTTTTTCCCTTTTCACTAAATCACTATAAAACTCTCTCATTTCAGTGAGGTCAGGCTTGCAAGTTCTTTATTCTGACCTGTTGCACTGGGTCATTCAGGCAAACTCTCTGTTTGCAAACAGTTTTTGGTGTTTGTCAAAGTATAGTGAACACTGGGCCTATGTCATGGTCTAAGGACACTCCAGCACCACAGAACCTTGTTTTGGTGGCACTGTGGAAGCTGTGCATAGGTCCTGAGCTTTTGCAGCGGTTGGTGGGTCCATGCCCAGTCCTGTCTCTGCACTTTCTAACAAGTTGACATAGCCAAAGTACCCGCGTGCAGATCCAGCTCTAGAGACACAAAGAACACAGATCTTTACTACAGAATTTTTCAAAATGCGTTCTTTCCAAACACCACATGTTTTAAAAGAATTTCTATCATGCACACATGTCTCTGCTTAGCCAGTCCCTTTGTGCTTTGTGAGTGAGGCTCATGTCTGTTGAGAGCTTCTTCTCTTCTTTGGGGTCTCCTGTGAGCCTTCCTGCTCCCTCAACCCCCTCAGCTGGTGTTCTCCATTACCGTGAGTGACAGGTCAGGCTGGCCTGCAATGGACGAAACTACAGAGGTGTGGGGTGGAAAATGTTCTGGTGGGGTTTAGGGCCACAGGTTGCAAGCAAGAAGTAGTCGTTCGGTCTCAGAGCTCAGAAGACTTCTCCAGGTCTCTAGGAACTTGTAGTGATTTATTTTTGCCATAGTAAATCAGTGTTTCCTTCTATGCCTTTTGTACCTTTGTGCACGAATCCTGCATTTGCTCTATTGTGTTCTTTTTTTTAAACAAAGCCCTCTGTATTCTGGAAATCTCTAGCTCCTCAACACCGGGGCCAGCTTCTCAAGTGAGGGACGTGGGACGCCAACTGAAATGCACCCCTTGACTGCTATTCCTCTTGTTCTTACACGAAACAGACAAATGTATAGTGTCAGATTCCAGGGATGTGTTGGGGGGAAGCCTTACCACAATTTATGCTTGGACTTTTGAAGGTCACTCACAACTGAATGATATACTTAAATCCCAGAGGAAGCGAGTGGGCAGTGGTGAGCAGAACCTTTGAGGTGCTGGGCAGGTGGTTCTCAGGTGAACAACGCCCTGGACAGATTCTCTGGGACATGCTCTCCTTTAGAGTCTGACCCATAGTACATTGAGTTTTGGCCCAGATAGTGCCAAATATGGCTCAGACAAGGGGATCCTGCTGTGTAGACAGTGAGCTCACAGGCTGTGGGAGGGCATGGTAACCTTGCATGTCACAATGTAAGAGTATTGAGTGCAGGATCCAGTATGAAGCAAATGTTGTTAATGTTCCTATTTCACTAATATAATGGAGCTGTACAATGGGGAATTCTAGGAAATTTTGGGACTGTCTCTCTCCTTCTCCCTCTCTCTGTTGTTTTTTTTAAACTAATGCCAGTTCACATTCAGTCTGCCTTGAGTACTGGACTGGGTAGCTCAGGCTATCATAATGACATCTCAGGGTCTGGGCAGCTACAGCATCCGACACTCATTGACTCACAGTTCTAGAGGAAGGAAGTCCAAGACCAAGGTGTTGACATGGTTCATTTCTCCTGAAGCCTCTGTCCTTGGCTTGCTGATGGCTCTCCTTCCATGTGTGTCTGTATCCTGATCTCCTCTTGTAAGAATATCAGTCCTGTTGATTTAGGGTCACCCTGACGGCCTCACTGAATTTCTGTCACCTCTTTAAAATCCCTATCTCTAAATGCAGTCACTTTCTGAGGTGCTGGAGGTTAGGTCTTCGACATTTGACTTTTTCTTGTGGGGGAACACAATTCAGCCCATACAAGTTACCGACCGAACTTTTTAAAAGTGCTTCAGTATCAACATGCCATAAATGTGTGGGTCCTTGCATCCTCTGCACGTGGTGCTCTCCACTCTTGGGACTGAAGTTTACACTGTTGGCTTGTTGTCTGTGAGCAGGTGACACAAGCCCAGCAAGGCGGAGGAAGGCAGTGACAGGGCTCAAGTCTTCCTCGCAAGCCTGCTTCTCTGTCACTGTGGGGTGGCACCTGTGGGACCTGTGTTATCTGGCTGGCTGGGCCATGGGGTCCTGTGCTCTGGTCTCTTCTGTCTGGACTCGGTATTGGGCTGAGTTGCCCTTGGATCCACTCAGACTCTGTGTGGCCATGGCTGACGGGGAGGGAGGGGCCCCAATTGCTGACCTGAGTTTGTCTCTCTTGCTGATTGTAAAGTCTTGGCTTTGCTCTGCAGAGAGGTGGTGTACTTCAGCGTCTGGGCTTCCCTCCAACAAACTCAGGTCTTCCTCTCCTGATGGCTCATCAGTACCTCCCTGCAAGTGTGGAAGCACAAGCGACCATTGCTGCAGCCATCCTGGCAGGGGACTATCTGCTGATCATATTTTAGGTGACCTTCCTGCCTTTTCCCCCGATCTACCCATACCACAGCAGGGTGCTGTAAACCTAGTAGACATCCTGGATGGGCCCAGTCCTGACTACAGATCAAACTGGATCAGTGTTGTTCCTAAGAATTAGTGTGCCCCATGCTCTAGGGAAAGAATGGAGCTGTCCTGGAATATTTGCTGAATCTTGGCAACTGATGTGAGCAAGATGAATTTTGGGCGGACCTGTAAGAATGAATGTGAGAAAACAGATGTGTATATGAATCTCTACCCTTTTCCTGCTGCTGACTCCAAGTGTGACCCTGAAGGGTGACCGTGAGGGGGCACATTGGTATGGTCTGAGACTCAGGGCCTGCATCTGCATAATGGGTGCATTACTATGCCCCCTGCCTGTGTGGAAGACTTGTGCCCAAGAAGGGGATGCGGAAGCCCTCGGGATATGTGCGGGAAGCATTCTTGTCTCTGACGGTTATTGACTTGGCTGATGGGCACATCCACAAATGGTCTCTAGTCTCTCCAGTTTGAAGTTTCTGGGGAGTTATAAGTGTGACTCTAGCTTCAACAGCAGGAAGCAACATGCAAACACTTCCTGGGCTGGGCAGGCCCATTGCTGCTTTAACTGTGAAGCCAAACTCAGCAGTGTGGACAGGAATGTTGATTCAGGAAACCCAGCCTGGAAGGTCAGCGGATGGCGTGTCTTTGAGGTGGGGCTTCCTAGTGAGCGTGGGCTAGGTCTGAGAAGTCTTCTGGAGTTGTCAAGGAGACGGCGGCAGGAAAGTTCAGAACTTTGTCTGTGGTGGTTGTCTGACTGCTTGGTGAGGAGGGTGGGCCCTCACAAGGTCCACTCAGGGCTTGCCATGTCTCTTATGCCTCTTTTATGCCAGAACAGCTTGGCTCCCACCATCTTTCATTATTTTCTTTTAAAATCAATGCTATGATTGTTTTGTGGTTCCCGCAACCATGCTGTGATTTGTTACAAGGACTCACAGACTCAGAGGCAGCTGTGTTGGGCTGTGGTTTGTTACTGTGACCAGCTGTGGAGATCTGCATAGTCTGGAGGAGGGTCTTCTGAAGGTACCCTCTCTTGAGAAGGCCACACAGTCAAAGAAAGCCCAGGGCAGCCTCCTGGGAGCTTCAAGTTCTTATGGGGGTAGATCAGATAGGCACTCTTAGCCCACCAAAGTTCCGAACTCCCTGAAGAAAAGCAGGTGTTTATTGCCTATAAATTCCATTTTTATAAAGTCTAGGCATGCTGTGTCAGCAGAGTACACCGACCTAGGCCCACAAATCAGCCTCATCAGTCAGTAACGAGGGAACATCCAGAAGCTGAGTGCCCAGCAGCCAGCCCAGTGCTTACCTCAGAGCAAGCCCTTCCCAGGGTGGTGTCCTCGTATCAGGCTAAGTCTTTCCTGCAGTTGGAAAGTCCTATTCTGTGATTCTGTAGAACATCCTACACCCTGGATGGGCTGGCCCCTCATGGAGCCAAGTTATTACTCTGTTCTCTGTTCCCTATGGACTACTGTTACACCTGAAACCCTCAGGTTCAAGCTTGGGGCCCCTGTATACTTCCCAGGTGTGCTGGAAGCCTGGGTTGCATTGAGGGACAAGAGCAGTGTACATGCCCTGCTGTTGGGGGTGCTGAGTACTCAATGCATTTAGGTGGTGCCTGTCTGCTCCCTGTTGCCTTTTCTCCTGGTGGTTTTAATAGCCACTGGGGACCACTGCCTGACTCAGTTATTCATTAGCATTTCACTAGTGTTTGCAGTAACCTTTCTCTCATTCCCTGTGCATTTATACACAAGCCATTCCGTATTTAAGAACTTTCTCCTATCCAGTTTCACTAACGTGAAACAGTTCATGCCAGAAACACAAGATACAACACTTTCCTTTAATTACCAATTTTCACAGTAACAACTTGTTGACTTGGTAACTTCCAGTGGTGTCCATTCAGTTATTCAGGTACTCTTTCCATTTTCTTCTGAGTATTATTTTGAACTTATAGATTTAATAAATTCATTCAATTAGTTACCATCATTATTGATTAAAAAAGCACAGTCCATTGCCAACTTCTTTTTTTTAAAGCTTGTTTGCTAGTCTAGAATTTATTCACCTTGTTTTGCACAGTTGCACAACCTTGGAAAATTACAAAATTTGTAAAGATTTATCAAACTTTTACTAATTAATGGTCATTATTAATGGCCATTTGGAAGAAATACTTTTCCTCCCCCAACAGCCATCCTGAGATTTTAAAAGCCCGTGGAGAGGCCAATTCAACATGGTTCCACCTTCACAGAAACAAACAATGAGAGGCAAGAAGAAATGGCTACACACGGGAGGATGCAGGGGCTCAGGGTGGACCTGTTCAACTTGGGGACCCGGAGGGCAATGCCTGCTGCATGATGTGTGGCAGCCGGGCTCCTTCCTCGCATGGCGCATCCATTCCTGGAAGCGTCTCGGCAGATTCCTTCATGGATGGCTCTCTCCATGCACCTGGATGCCCAAAGGCCCTGCTGTAGCTCGCCACATGCTCTGCCTCTGACAGCGTCTGGTCATTCTGTTGGGGTGTGGTAATATCTCATTGTGGTTTCCATTTACATGTCTTTAATGATGGTAATGATGGACATGACCTCTTTGTGCATTTGCTTGCCACCTGTGTGTCTTCTTCAGTGTGATGCCTGTACATGCCTTTTGTCTATTTTCTAATTGATTTATTTGTCTTTTTAGATATTGAGTTTTGAATGTTCTTTATATATTGAACATGTAAAAACTTTGATGGATGTGTGGTTTGTAAATATTTCCTCTTATTTCAGTTTATGATTTTTCATTTTATAGATAATGCTTTGGATGTGAAGTTTAAGAATGTAAGGCTTAGTCTTAGACTCCAATGCTTTTTTTCCTCTACATTTTTTTAGTTTTACTTGTATATGTAAGACTGGTATCCATTTTGAGTTAGTATTTGTATTTGTGTGAGTTTTAGGTGGAAGTTCATTTGTAAACCTATGGATGTCCAATTGTCTCAGCACCATTTATTGAAAAGAGTATCCTTCCTCGTTTGAATTGCTCTTGCTCCTTGGTTAAAAACTAATTGGGCATATTTGTGGGATGTGTACTCCATTGACTACAGGGTCTGCGCTATCTTGACTACTACAGGTATGTCATAAGTCTTGACACTGGGAAGAGTGATTACTCCCACTTATTTTTTCTCCCAAATCATTTTGGCTATTCTGTAGTCCCCCCCCATATATATTTTAGAGTGGCCTTTCAGTCCATGAAAGTGGTTTTTGTCTCCATTTATCAGGTCCTCTTTGATTTCTTTTATCCACTTTCATATTGATCATATACATCTGATTTTTTTAATGTTTTATTTTAAAGAGGTGGGGTACAATTCAGGGTACCCTAATACCACAGGGTTTTGTATACAGATGTTCATTATGCAGGTACCCTTGTTGATGAGGTGTGCACCCCCACCAGCAGATTCCCACTACTGCCAATCCCACCTCCCCACCCCCAACCCCTGGCTCCTGGCAGTTTCCCACTACCACCAATTCTTTTCTTACGATAATTGTTCAAGGTCCACTTATGAGTGCAAACATGTGTTATTCAGTTCTTTTTTTTTTGTGATATATCACTCATTATTATAGACTTTAAGTCCATCCAAGTTGCTGTGAAGGTCATAATTGTGTCCTTTATGACTGTGTAATTTTCCATCATGCATATGTACAATATATTTTTTTATTCAGTCTTCTTTTGATGGGCAGCATGGTTGGTTCCATGTTTTTGCTATTGTGAACAATACTGCAATAAACATTCACGTGCAGGTATCTTTTTCATAGAATGATTTGAATTCTTTTGGATATATTTCCAGTAGGGGATTGTGGGATTGTAAGAAAGGTCAATTTTTAGATCTCTTAGGAATTGCCACACAGTTTTCCACAGAGATCGCATTAGTTTACACTCCCACCAACAGTGTAAAAGTGTTCTTTTTGCTGCATCCTTCTCCAGCATCTGTTGTTTTTTGAGTTATTGATGATGGCCATCCTTATTGGAGTTAGGTGGTATCTCAGTGTTTTTCAAATTTGCTTTACTTTGTTGAGTAGTGAGGCTGAACCTTTTTACATGTATCTATTGGTTGTATGTCTTCTTTTGAGAAGTGTCTATTCATATCCCTTGCCCACTTTGTCATGGGGCTATCTGTTTTTTCTGTTTGGTTTGCTTGAGTTCCTGGTCGATCCTAGATGTTAGGCCTTTTTCAGACATACAGCTGGCAACTATTTTTTCCCTGTTCTCTTGCTGGGTTCTTTGGCTTTGCAGAAGCTTGTCAGTTTGATAAGATCCCACTTATCTCTTTTATCTCTTATGGCATGGGCACTTGGTGTTTTGATAAGGAATTGGTTGCCAGTTCCAATTTCCATAAGGGTGTCTCCTGCATTTTCTAAGGTTCTTATAGTTTGAGGATTTATGTTTAGTTCTTTCATCCATTTAGAGTTGATTTTTGTGTATGGTGATAGGTAGGGTTCTTGTTTTAATCTTCTGCATGTGGTCAGCAAGTTTTCCCAGCACCATTTACTGAATAGTTTCTCCTCTCCTTAGTGGTTGGTGGTGGAGGCTTTGTCGAAGATGAGTTGGTTGAGAAATTGAGGTTTTGCTTCTTGTATCTCTATCCTGCTCCATTGGTCTATATGCCTGTTCTTGTACCAGTAACAGAGTGTTTTGATTATTGTAGCTTTATAATAAAGTTTAAAGCCTGGGAGTGTGATACCTCCCATATATTTTTTTTTTCCTGAGGACTGTTTTGTCTTGGTGATCATTTATGTTTCCTTATGAATTCCTGTATTGTTCCAAGGTCTGAGAAGAATGCTACTAGTAATTTAACAGGTATTGCATGAAATCTCTATATTGCCTTGGTAGGATGAACATCTTAACAATGTTGATTCTTCCCATCCATGAGCATGAAATATTTTTCCAATTGTTTGTGTAATCTTGGATTTCTTTGCGTGGTATTTGTGGTTTTCAATGTAAAGATCTTTCTCGTCTCTGGTTAGGAAGATACCAAGGTATTTGATTTTTGTTTCTGGATATTATGAATGGGATTGTGCTTTTAATTTGAATTTCTGTTTTTTATTGTTGGTGTATAGAAATGCGACTGTCTTTTGCACATTAATTTTATACTCTGATACTTTGCCGAAGTCTTTTACCAGAGCAAGGAGGTTTTTTGAATGATACTCTTGGGCTTTCAAGGTATAGAATCATGTCATCTGAAAAGAGAGGTGACATGACTTCCTCTTTTCCTATTTGGGTACCCCTGAACTCCTTCTCTTGTCTGATTGCTCTAGCTAGGGCTTCCAAAATTATTTTGAATAGGAGGGATGAGAGTGGGCATTCTTGTTTGTTCCAATGGTTCCACTGTCTGTCTGTTTAGCAGTATGCTGGCTGTATTTCTCATAGATGGCTCTTACTATATTGAGATATGTTCCATCTATACCTAGATGTTTGAGGGTTTTTATCAAGAAGAAGTGTGGGATTTTTATCAAAAGCTTTTTCCTTGTCTGATGATATATTCATGTAGTTTTTCTTTTTATATCTGTTGATGTATTTAATTGCATTTATAGTCTTGTGAATATTGAAACAGCCCTGCCTCCAGGGGATAAAGTCTACTTGGTCATGGTGGATGATTTTTGAGATGTGTTGTTTTTTCTGGTTTCCTAGGACCTTGTTGAGAATTTTAGCATCTATGTTCATCAAGGATTTGGGCCTGTAGTTC
>CAUYQG010081574.1:0-13833 GCA_963574415.1 Tarsius wallacei | reverse complement strand
TGATGTATTTAATTATGTTTATGGTCTTGTGGATGTTGAACCAGCCCTGCATCCTGGGGCTGAAGTCTACTTGGTCATGGTGGATGATTTTTGAGATGCGTCATTGGATTCAGTTTGCTAGAATCTTGTTGAGAATTTTAGCATCTATGTTAATCAAGGATATTGGCCTGTAGTTCTCTTTCTTTGTTGGATCTTTACCCAGTTTGGGTATCAATATAATGTCAGCTCCATAAAATGATTTGGGGAGCATTCTATCTTTCTCAATTGCCCGGAATACTTTCAATAGGATTGGTATCATCTCCTCCTTGTATGTTTTATAGAATTCTGCTGGAAAGCCATCTGATCCAGGGCGTTTTATTTTGTAGGTAGATTTCTTATGACATAGTCAATTTCCTAAGTTGTTATTGGTCTATTTAGGGTTTTAATTTCTTCTTGTTTCAACCTGGGGAGGTTGTGTGATGTCAGAAAGTCCTCCACTTCATTTTGGTTTTCAGTTTTGTTTCCATACAAGTGTACATAATAATCCCTGATAATATTCTGTATTTCTTCAGGGTTAGTTGTGACTTGATATTTTGCATTTCTGATTGTATTTATTTTGTCTTTTTCTCTCTTTTTCTTGGTCGGTCTAGCTAGGGGTCCATCAATCCTGTTTATCCTTTCAAAGAAACAGCTTTTGGTTTCATTGATTTTTTTGTATTATATTTTTGTCTTCTATGTCCCAAAATTGAGCTTTTATTTTGGTGATCTGTATTCTTCTGCTGAACTTACATTTGGTGGTCTTGCTTTTCAGCTTTCTTAGATGATTTGTCAAGCTGTTAACTTGTGATCTTTCCATTTTCTTCATGTGTGTTTGTAGAGATATGAATTCCCCTCTTAGTACTGTTTTCATGGCACCCAGAGATTTGGGTAAGATGTTTCTTCATTTTCACTTGTTTCCTTGAATCTTTTAATTATTGTTTTGATTGTTGATCCAGGAGTTGTTCACCATCACAATGTTTAGTGTCCATGTCTTTGTGAGTTTGGGGGGAGCTTTGTTAGCATTGATATTTTTATTACACTGTGGTCTGAGAAGGTGCATGGCAGTATTTCAATCTTATGAAATTTGTTTATGCTTGATTTAAGGTCAAGGATGTAGTTAATCTTAGAGTATGTTCCGTGTGGTGATGAGTAGAATGTGATTCCATGGTTATTGTGTAAAGTGTTCTGT
The DNA here is from genome assembly GCA_963574415.1 of Tarsius wallacei. Taxonomy (NCBI): domain Eukaryota; kingdom Metazoa; phylum Chordata; class Mammalia; order Primates; family Tarsiidae; genus Tarsius; species Tarsius wallacei. The sequence continues at coordinate 12,626 of CAUYQG010081574.1, read as the reverse complement.
AGGTATCAATAAAGTCAATTGGTCAAGAATCATGTTGAGGTTCTGTACTCCTCATTGATTTTTTTGTCCTGATGATCTGCCTACGGTTGTTAGTGAAGTACTTAAGTCCCTAGTTATGCTATTGTTAGAGTCAATATCTTTTTTTAGTTTACCTAGGAGCTGCTTTATGAATGCTGGCACTCTTATGTTGGGTGCATATGTTTAGGATGGATATTTCTTGTTGGCAGATTGAATCTTTTATCTCTTTATTTTTTATAGCTTAAAGGATAATTTGTTTGATATTAAGATTGTGACTGCTACTTTCTTTTGTTTTCTGTTTGCCTGAAAATTTGTTTTCCATTCTCTTACTTTGAGTCTGTGGGTGTCCTTTCTGGTGAGATGAATCTCTTGGAGATAATATATTGTTGCATAATGATATTTTACCTAATTTGTCATTCTGTGTCTTTTCAGTGGTACATTTAGTCAATTCACATTCAGGCTAATTATTGAGATGTGAGACTTTAGCCCTGTCAAGAGGTTCTTAAAGAGTTTGTTGATGTTACTGCTGTTTTTTTGTTTGTTGTCTTTCTTTTGATTTTGGGGTTGATTCATGTATGTTTTCATTCTTTATCCTGCATTCTTAAGAAGGGCACTGTTATTCTCTCTCTCTCTCTCTCTCTCTCTCTCTCTCTCTCTCTCTTCTGTGTTTAAAACTTTCTTATGTGTCTTGTAGAGCTGATCTGGAGGCAGCATAAACTCTTAGAGATTGAATGTCTGGGAAGGATTTTAATTTTTCATCAGTGATGAAACCTAGCTTAGCTGAGTAGGTAATTATTGGTTGAAATTGTTTATCTCTGAGAACTTTGAAAATTGGGATTCAATCAACCCAGTCTGAAGTATTTCTGTAGATAAGTCTCCTGCTATTCTAATTGATCTTCCCTGTTAGGTAGTCTGAACTTTCTCTCTTGCTGCCTTTAGATTTTCTTCTTTTATACCTACTTTATGTAGGCAAATTACTATGTGTATAGTAGTTGGTCTTCTCATTTGTTGTCTTACAGGGGTTCTCTGAATCTCTTGTGTTTGAATGGTTGTATCACTGTTGAGGTAAGGAAAGTTTTCTTGAATAAGTTAATGGAATGTTTGTTCCAGGGTGGTCTCTGTTTCTCTATCTGCCTCGGGGATTCCAATTAATCTTAAGTTTGGCCTCTTAATATAATCACTCATCTCTTAGAGCCTTTGTTCTGTCTTTTTAAGTTTCTTTTCTATGTTTTTAACAGTTTTGATTAGTTCCATATTTTGGTCCTCATGTTCTGAGATTCTTTCATCTGTTGATTAATTCTGCTTCCATGCTTATCAGTTTGTTATTTATTTCATTCACTGCATCCTTTATTGCTGTTATCTCAGTTATCAGCTCCTTCATTCTTTCCTCTTGTCTCTCCTCATTTTTATTTATTCTCTCTATTAACATCTTCATATCTGGGATTGTGGTTTGAGACCAGTCATTATGGGGACTCTTCATTATTTGAGATCCAAAGCCTATATTCTCAGTTTTGTCTTTCCAGGGGTCTATATAAGACACATATTCTTCCTTTGGTTTTTCTTCATTTGTGGAGATTTTCCTCCCCCTTTTGAAAATTCTTCTTTATTTCATTGTTCAGTGATGGGGGAATAACTATTACTTCTGTTTGCTCAATCCCTTATTCTTCTTTATGTACATCCTCTGGCTTTGTTCAGTTTTGAAGCTCAACTGGGGTTGGAGGACTATGCTTTTTGCAGTTTTGAGATTTAATTAAAGGGGAAGCTGTGATTCAAAAAATATCTGAAGATCCCAGCATCCCCTGACAGATGTCTGGGCCCTCTGGAACCCACTTCTCACAAGCTTATTATCTGTCAATGAAGTGGGAGTGTATGTTTGCCCCTTGAAAACAAAATGAGATAAGAAAAAGGAAAATAATGGAAAAAATGAGATAAGAAAAAGGAAAATAATGGAAAAAGGAGGTGGAAGATGAAAGAAAGGTGAAGAGAGAGAAGAAGAGTGAAAACAGGCACATCAACTAACAAATAAACAAAGAAACAAATGAAGACAGAAAAAGCAAAGACAAAAACATACTAACAAAAATCTTGTTGATGTACTCACCCTCAAAAAATTCATACACAAACAGAAAATCTAAAAAAAACCCATTAAATTCAACAAAGCAAGTATGAAAATGTAAACAAACACAGAAAGAGAAGAAAACAAAAATCAAAACAAACAGATAAAAACTCACTCTGTTGCCATTTCTGTAACTCCAGGTTCCTTTCCAAAGTACTGCCACTGCTTATGCTTGCTACCACTTTTGACTGCTGCAGCTTTTGGCAGCTGCCATGTTAGGGAGAAGCTCCAGTCTCCAGCTCATCCCCTCTGCTCTCAGCAAAAGCTAGTAGGGTTGCTTTCAGGGAAGGTCAGATACCCCACAGATTATTGTGGGTGGAAGGATCAGATTCGAACACACCCAACTCGTCTGCTGCTACTGCTGCTGTCAAGTCTTCCATTTAAATCAGATGTGTCTGTGCCAGAGATTCTGGGAGCAAAAACATGGTCTCTCAACCACTCATCTTTGACAAAGCCATCAGTAACAATCACTGGGGAAAGGAGACCATATTTAGTAAATGGTATTGGGAAAACTGACTGACCACATACAGATAAATAAAATTGGACTCCTGTCTACCACCATACATAAAAATCAACTCAAAATGAATCGATAACCTAAACATAAAATCTCAAACTATTAGAATCCTAGAAGAAAACATAAGAAACACCCTCATGCACATTGGAGTAGGCAATAAATTCTTGACCAAGCCCCCATAAGCAAATGCCATTAAAAACTAAGATAAACAAATGGAACCTCATTAAATAGAAAAGCTTTTGCACAGCAAAAGAAACCATCAAAAGAGTAAAGAGACAACCCCATAGAATGAAAGGGAAAAAAACTTTGCAAATTATGCATCTGCAAAAGGCCTAACATCCAGGATCTACAAGGAACTCACACTAAGTGAAAGAAAAAAAAAAACCCCATTGAAAAGTGAATAAAGGACATGAACAGACAGTTTGCAAGCAGCCAACAGACATGGAAAAATACTTTGTCTCACTCATCATTTCTCTATGCAATTCAAAACAACAATGAGATACCACCTAACTCCGGTAAGCATGGTTCTCATTAATAAGTCAAAACAAACAAACAAACAAAACAGATGCTGGCATGGATGTGGTGAAAAGGGGACACTTCTACACTGCTGGTGGGACTGTAAACTAGTTCAACCTCTATAAAGAGCAGTGTGGTGATTCCTAAAAGAACTAAAAATTGGCCTTCCATACACTTCAGCAATCCCTCTCCTGGGAATATACCTGAAGGAACAGAAATTGTTCTACAATAAAGATACCTGTACATGCCACACTATTCACAATAGCAAAAACATGGAACCAAACCTATTGTTCACTGAAAGTGGGCTGTATAAAGAAAATGTGGTACATATACACAATGGAGTATTACACAGCCACAAAGAAAAAAATCACAGACTTCACAGCAAATTGGATGGAGTTGAAGACCATCACACTAACTGAACAGAAAAAAATAACTGAATACCCCATGTTTTCACTCATAAATGGGCCATACACATTAGTCACATTAACACAAGGGAGTGATCATCTGTCACTGGGCACTGCTAGAGGAGGGAAAAGGGTAGGAGGGTAGGGACCATGTGACAACACTAAGCCTACTAGGTTCATTACCAGGGGATTGAGTGCCAATTATAAGCCCAAACTTCACCTGTATATAGCCTACTTATGGAGTTATTCCTCATGTTCCATATTTCCAAATTTAAAATACCATTTTTAAAATAAAATACATAATAAGTTTTAAATGAGTGAAGTCCCTATGATGGTATTAGTGCTCTGTGTGCAAGCCAGGAGAGAGTTCTCATTAAGAACTGAATCTGCTGGCACTTTGTGGACTTCCCCAACTCCAGAACTGTGGAAAATAAATGTCTGTTGTTTGAGACACTTAATTTGTGGTATTTTATTATAGCAAGTTAAGCTTATAGCGTAAGCAATTTGTATTCAAAGTCACTGACTCCTCTATCATTTCGTTTTTGTTAATGCATGTAATTGTTTTAGTCATTTATTTTTATTTTTAATTTGTTTTTCTTTGTATCTTCCATTTATTTGCGATATTATCTTTCCATTTATTTCAATATGTTCACAATTACTTGTTGAAGCATTTATTTAATAGCTGCTTAAAGTATTTCTTAGTTAATTTCAAAACCTGTGTTTTCTAGTCTAAAGCATCTGTTTATTGTCTTTTCTTATATGTGTTGAAATTTTCTTGAATTTTTGTAAGGTGAGTAAATTTAGATTCTAGCCTAGACATTATGAATGCTTTGTTTTGGGGCCTCAATTTTATGTTTCAGAGAACTCAAACAGTTATATCATGGATTCTGTCCAAGTTTTGTAGTTGTGTTCCAAAGCGAGACATGACAGTATACTTACTCTCTTATCCAGGATCAAAACCCTCTAGAATACATTCTATATTACCTTATTTTGCTTTCTTAATTACATTCTTAATACATCCTTAATCACCTTATTTTGCTTTCTCTTCAGTTGTAGACACATTCAAATAACTTGACCAGAGTAAATTTTTTTAGCTGTGGCTTTTGATTTCCATTATAGATTTCCAGAATATTAAGAGCACCTACAATCAATTCATTCATGACAATGACACCCCTACACTAATGTAAAATTACAAAGGGTAAAAGAAATACTAGTTGGTACAAAAATATGTATAGATTTTTAATTATGTAACCTTCTCTCAGTACATAACATAGGCATTCTTTTTTTAATGCATGACTTAAATAAATGTTTGTGCAATTTGCAAGTATAAACTGGCAGCTTTGTACTATGTCAGTACTAATAATGCTCTAAGCAAACTACTATATCAAAAACCCAGGGCATTTATTAACTTTTAATCTTCCCTAAGTTGTCTTTCAAATCAGCACTATGTGAAATCCAAGAAAAGTAAAAAGATTTTATGAAGTTACTCCCACACAAACTTCAAATCAAACAGAAAGAATTTTTAGAATATGTAACACATCCCAATTTTAGCCAAATGGCTTGTACTGAGTATCTTTTGTTACCATGAAGATAATCTAAAACAGATTCAATTATTAAAGTAACCTGCATTATCAAGTTGCCAACTACTTTGGAAAGTTGCCCTTCTTTGGAAATAAGATACCACTTAACATCAAACAATTGAAAGCTATGCCCATGATAACTTTATAATTCCACATATAAAAATTAAAAATGCTTCACAATCACAAATAATAAACATAAATTCATAACAAGTTTTTTTATGGATTTTCTGTAAAATTACTTTTTTTCGGTTCATCGGGAAAATGACAGAAAGCCAGTTGTAATATGTGAGTCCTGGTGTGAGTATGTGAGTATAAGGAAAATTTTGTGTACATGCTGGTGAGTGAATGGGCATGTGAGTAGCTGTCTGAGTGAGGACTAAGGAGCTAGCATCCAGGGCTCTCCTGGTGCAGTGACTGATGCTGGAGCTACTGGGCTTGGACCCTAACGAGTCCCAGAACACAGAAGCTGAGCGCCTTTTTAAAAAAATCAACAAAACTCTTTCTGGGAAGGAAATGCTGAGAGAGACTGACTAACTGGGGACTCATGAGCAAGTGGCCAGGACCCTGGTGCAACAGCTGGTGCTGCAGCTTCTCTGCTTGGTCTCTAGCTCTTCCCAGGTCACAGAAACTGAGCGCCATTTTTAAAAAATGGACAAAAGTTTTCCTGTGAAGAAGTGGCAGGAAGAGACTACCACCCCAGGCTCTGCCTCACCACTGCAGCAGAAGAGACTGCCGGCTCCAGGCTTTGCCTCACCACTTCAATGCCTAGCTGGACACTGGCAGCAGGGGCTGGGGAAGAAGTCCAGAGGCAGAGTCCCACGAAAGAGGACAAGAGAGGCACCCCACCACCATCTTGAAGGCAGGGCAGGAAAGTGTTCCAACTTGCTCACCACAGAGCAACAGACCAGATCTCTGTGACTGATGGATCAGCTATTCAGGGGTTGATCGTCACCCAGAGGGAATATCCTGAAAGCACAAACATCAGAAGAACCTGATGAGTGCTAAGTCCCAGGTGCCCCACTCCCTACCCTGATCCAGTTGCAGGACAAAAGGTGTGGCCAGAAAAGAATGAGGAAGGACTCCATAGAGATCAGTGGTGTGTCTGGGGTTGACACAAACTACCTCCTTCCCAACAATCCTCTAAAAAACCCACACAGCTGAACCACAACTGAGAGTGACAAGCCTAGGTGGAGCCTGGATATCAATTGCAATAGGAGAACTCCATTCCAGGATAGGCCTGACTGGGGCAACCCCTGTGAGTATACATCTGGGGAAGAAACAATCCTTCACCTCCCCACCGGAAGAGATCTCCCTGACCATATGAGAGTGGGAGGGGAAGGCTGCAGCACAACCCACTCCTGCTGCCCCACCTCCTTCCCAGCTCCAGATACTGGGGAGAGAGTGTAAGAGGTAGAAGCACTGCAGGAGGAACCAGATTAGAGAAACAATTACAGGGCCTGCCAAAAGAGGACAGGTTTTACTTTTATCTTTTTCTTTTTTTTTTTTTAAATTTTCCTTGTTTGTTAGTTCATGTATTTTTAAAATATTTTTCCTTTTGTGCATGAATGTGTATGTGAGGGTTTGATCTGTATCCCCCCAATATTTTTCTCTACTTTTTCTGTTTCTTCTTCTTTTGTTTGTTGTTTTCTGTTTATGTGCGTATGTAAATGATTGAGTGTTCATCTTTCAATTTTGTTGTCATTGGTTTATTTTTGTTCTTTTGTGATTCTGGCTTTTTTTTTTATGATAGTTTAAGGTGTGTGTCCATATATGTGTGAGGGTTGCATCTGAATTTCTACCCCCCCCCCCAGTATTTCTTTTATTCTTCTCCATTTACTTTGTGCTAGGCATGTGTGTGTGTGTGTTCAGTTTTCTTGATTTTCTGTTGGTGTTGTTTGTTTTGATTCGCTTTATGGTTATTCCAATTTGTTTTGGGGAGTGTGTGTATGCCTGTGTGTGTGTGCTCAATTGTTTTTTTGCGTTGGTTTCTGCTTTGTACTGTCATATAGAGTGGTGGTGGGGAGTGGGTCTCAGGGAACACATACCACAATCAGTGAACATTGTAATCCGCAGGTAGCTTCTGAATCCGAGCGCCCCATCCCCTACTTTATTTGACCTTCAAAAACTATAAGAGACAGCAAAGCTTCCCACCCACAGTCCTATTTCAAAATAGAAAAAATCCAGAGCCCAGGTCAGGGAAGAATAGAGGGCTGAGCAAACATCAGAAGGGAAAGCCTCTCCCACTGACACTGAATAACAGAACTAAAGAGAAAAACAAGAGATCACTCACAAATGAGGAAAAACCAAAAGAAGACCATAGGGGCAATTTCAAGTGTAACAAAGAGAAAACCCATGAAAAGTCAGACCTTGATGCCCAAACAATGGAAGTCACTAATGACTGGCCCCAGAATATGACAGAGATTAGGGAATGGATGGAAAAAGTGAACAAGACTCAAGAAAGACAAGATACAACACTGAAAGAACTTGTAAAAGAGATTTTAGCAATTAAAAAATTTCATCCAGAAAAAAATAACAAGATGATAAGCATGGAAAGCAGAATTAAATTAGCTGAAGAAAGAATATCAGAACTTGAAGACCAGAACATGGAATCAAGCCAATCCGTAAAAAAAAAAAAAAATTGAAAGAAGACTCAGGAAGAAAGAACAAAGCCTACAAGAGATGGGTGATTATATCAAGAGGCCTAACTTATGACTGACTGGTATCCCAGAAGAAGAAAGGGAAATGGAGAACAACTTGGAGAAACTATTCCAGGAGATTATCCAAGAAAACTTTCCCCATCTCACCAGAGATGTGACCAGCCAAGCACAAGAGATACAGAGAACCCCCACAAGACATCAAGTGAGATCACCAACCCCTAGACACATAGTAATTTGTCTACCCAAATTAGGCACAAACGAAAAAATCCTAAAGGCAGCAAGAGAGAAAGATCAGACTACCTACTGGGGAAAACCAATCAGAACAGCAGCAGACCTAATGGCAGAAACACTGTAAGCAAGAAGGAACTGGAGTCCAATATTCAAAGTCCTTAAATATAAACATTTTCAATCAAGAATTTCCTACCCAATCAAGCTCAACTTTATCAGTGATGGAGAATTAAAATCTTTCCCAGAAATCTAATCCCTAAGAGAGTATGGAGCCTCCAGAGCAGCTCTACAGGAGACACTTAAAAACGTATTAAGCACAGAAGAAAGAAAAAAGAATGACCCCATACATCCAAAGAGAACAGCAGAGCACAGAATCAACAGAATACAAAGCAACAAGAAACTTGCCCCAAAGCTAAAAGAAAACAAGCAAACAAAGAAAAACTTAATAAGAACATCATGACTAGAAAAAACAATCACATTTCAATAATCAACCTGAAGGTGAATGGACTAAATGCACCACTAAAAAGACACAGAATGACAAACTGGATAAGAAACCATGACCCAATTATTTTTTGCATCCAGGAAACTCATCTCAGTATAAGGGATGCACACAGACTCAAAGTTAAAGGATGGGAAACAGGTTTCCAGGCAAATGGATCACAAAAGAAGGCAGGAGTTGCAGTCTTTTTTTTTTTTTTTGAGTTGGAGTCTCACTCTGTCACCCAGGCTGGAGTGCAGTGGCCACTCCCGGCCACTGCAGCCTCCACCTGCTGGGCTCCAGCGATCCTTCCGCCTCAGCCTTCTAAGTAGCTGGAACTAGGCGCATGCTACCATGCCCGGTTAATTTTTTTTTTATTTATTGTAGAGATGAGGTCTCACCAAGTTGCCCAGGCGGGTCTTGAACCCGCAGACTCAGACAATTCACTCACCTCAGCCTCCCAAAGCATGGGATTACAGGTTGAGCCACCGAGCCCAGCCAAGAGTGACAATCTTAATATCAGACCAAACAACCTTTAAACTATCAAAAATTTTAAGAGATGCAAAAGGACACTACATAAAGATAAAAGTTTCAATCCATCAACAAGAAATATCCATCCTAAACATATATGCATCCAATACAGGATCACCAGCATTTATAAAACAACTACTAAATAAACTAAAAAAAGATATTAACTCTAACACTATTATGGCAGGGACTTGAATACCTCACTAACAGCCCTAGACAGATCATCAAGTCAGAAAATCAGCAACGAGATCCAGAACCTAAACTTGACACTCGACCAAATGGACTTAATAGATACCTACAGATTATTCCACCCAACAACCACAGAATATACATTCTACTTATCACTACATGGAACGTACTTCAAGATTGATCACATCCTTGGCCATAAATAAGGCATAAATAAATTCCATATGGTTGAAATCTTGCCATGCAACTTCTCAGACCATGATGGAATAAAAATAAATATCAACACCAACAAAATGTCCAAAGCCCACAAAGACATGGACACTAAACAGCATGATGCTGAACAACTACTGGGTCAACACTGAAATCAAAGCAGAAATTAACATATTCCTGGAAACAAATGAAAATGAAGAAACATCTTACCAAAATCTCTGAGATGCCATGAAATCAGTTCTAAGAGGGGAATTTATATCTCTATGAGCACACATCAAGAAAACAGAAAGATCACAAGTGAAGAGCCTAACACATCACCTAAGGGAGCTGGAAAGAGAAGACCACCAAAACCCAACTTTAGCAGAAGAATCCAAATCACCAAAACAAGAGCCCAAATCAGGACATAGAGGACAAAAACATCATACAGAACATCAACAAAATAAAAAGCTGTATCTTTGAAAGAATTAACAAGATTATTGGACTCCTAAACCAGAATGACCAAGAAAAAGAGAGGAAAAGCCCAAATAAACACAATCAGAAATACAAAAGATCAAATCACAACTGACCACAAAAAATTACAAAAGATTATCAGAAATAACTATGTACACCTATATGGAAACAAACTCGATAACCTAAATGAAAAGGAGGACTTTCTGACATCATACAATCTCCCCAGGTTGAAACAAGAAGACATTGAGACACTAAAGAGACCAATCACAATCCAGGAAATTGACTCTGTCATATTAAAACTACTTACCAAAAAAGCCCTGAACCGGATAGCTTTCTAGCAGAATTCTACAAGATGTACAAAAAGGATCTGGTACCAATCATATTGAAAATATTCCAGGCAATTGAAAAAGATGGAATTCTCCCCAAATCATTTTTTAAAAAAAAGAGAACTATAGACCAATATCCCTTATGAACATAGGTGCAAAAATCCTCAACAAGATTCTACCAAATCAAATTCAAATCACATCTCAAAAAATCATCCACCATCACCAAGTAGACTTCATCCCCAGGATGCAGGGCTGTTTCAACATTTGCAAGACCACAAAAGGAATTAAATACAGCAACAAATGTAAAAACAAGAACCACATGATTATGTAATTAGATGCAGAAAAAGCTTCTGATAAAATCCAGCATCCCTTCTTGATAAAAACCCTAAAACACTGCAGGTATAGAAGGAACATGTCTCAAAATATTAAATGCCATTTACGATAAACCCACAGCTAACATATAACATATAACATAACTGGAAACAGTTACCCTAAAACTGGAAGAAGACAAGGCTGCTCACTCTCACCGCTCTTGTTCAACATTGTGTTGGCAGTCCTAGCTCAGGCAATTAGACAAAAGAAGGAAATCCGGGGTATCCAAATAGGAAAAGAGAAAGTCAAGTTATCTCTCTTTGCTGATGACATGATCCTATACCTTGAAAATCCAAGAGAATCTATCAAAAACCTGCTTGCACTGATAAAGGACTTTGGCAAAGTCTCAGGGTACAAAAGAAATGTGCAAAAGACAGTTGCATTCCTATATACCAACACCAAGCAGGCAGCGACCAAATTAAAAGCACAGTGTCATTCACAATAGCCACACAAAAAAAGAAATACATCAGCATCTTCCTAACCAGAGAAGTGAAAGACCTCTACAATGAAAACTACAAAACACTGCTCAAAGAAATCCAAGAAGACACAAACAAATGGGAAAATATTCCATACTTATGGATAGGAAGAATCAACATTGTTAAAATGTCCGTCCTACCAAAGGCAATCTACAGATTCAATGCAGTACCCATTAAGTTACCAACATTATTCTTTTCAGACCTGGAAATGACATTACAGAAATATATGGAAACATAAACAACCATGAGTAGCCAAAACAATTCTTAGCAAATGACAAGTAGGAGGTATCACACTTCCAGACTTCCAACATTCACAAGAACATAAACTTTACTACAAGGCTACAGTAATCAAAATAGCCTGGCATTGGTACAAGAACAGGCATATAGACTGATGGAAAGGATAAAGATTCTGGAAGCAAAGCCTCAATTTCTCAACCATCTTTAACAAAGACTCCAACAACAACCACTGGGGAGAGGAGAATCTATTCAGTAAATGGTGTTGGGAAAACTGGCTGAACACATGCAGAAGATTGAAACAGGATGCCTACCTATCACCATACACAAAAATTAACTCTAAATGAATCAAAAAGCTAAACGTAAAACCTCAAACTACAAGAATCTTAGAAAACGCAGGAGACACCCTTATGAAAATTGGAACTAGCAACCAATTCCTGATCAGAACCTTAAGTGCCCATACAATAAGACGTAAGACAGAAAAGTGGAATCTTATCAAACTGACGAGCTTCTGCAAAGCAAAAGGAAACATCAAGAGAGCAGGGAGACAGCCCACAGGATGGGAAAAAATATTTGCCAACTGTATATCTGGCAAAAGCCTAACATCTAGGATCTACAAGGAACTCAAACGTACCAAAAGGAAAAAAAAAAAAAAAAAAACCAGCCCCATTAAAATGTAGGCAAAAGACAAAAATAGACTTTTCTCAAAAGAATATATATAGGCAGTCAACAGAAATGTGAAAAAGTGTTCAGTCTCACTAATCATCAGAGAAATGCAAATCAAAACCACATTGAGATACCACCTAACCCCAGTAAGAATGGCCATCATTAATAAAACAACCAACAACAGATGCTGGTGAGGATGCGGAGAAAAAGGCACACTTCTACACTGCTGGTGGGATTGCAAGCTAGTGCAACCCCTCTGGAAGGCAGTGTGATGATTTCTAAAAGAACTAGAAATTGACCTTCCATATGACCCAGCAATTCCCCTATTGGGAATATACTCAGAGGAACTCAAGTCATTCTACTAAAAAGATAGTGCACACAAATGTTTGTTGTAGCTCTATTCACAATAGCAAAAACATGGAACCAACCATGCTGCCCACCGAAGCTAGACTGGATAACAAAAATGTGGTACATATACATAATGGCGTATTATGCAGCCATAAAGAAGGACAAATGTATGGAATTTTCAGCAACTTGGATGGATTTAGGGTTGATCATACTCAGTGATTTATCACTGGAACAAAGAACAGAGTACCATATGTTCCTCACTCATAAGCAGATCTTGAACAATTATCATAATACTATAAGAAAGGAATTGGCAGTATTGGGA
>CAUYQG010081570.1:0-12110 GCA_963574415.1 Tarsius wallacei | reverse complement strand
TTTTTGATTTATTGTAGAGATGAGGTCTCGCCAAGTTGCCCAGGCGGGTCTCGAACCTGCGGGCTCAGGCAATCCACTCACCTCAGCCTCCCAAAGTGCTGGGATTACAGGCTGAGCCACCAAGCCCGGCGTACGGATTTTTTAATATCCTGAATCAAACTGGGTTATCTGAACACTGATTTGGTGGTACTTGACGATACTGGAGAATTATAAAATATTTAGATATGATAGATTAAAAATAATAATCTCCATATTTTAGAGATCCATAATAATATTTTTAGAATGAAGTAATATCTGGAATTTGCTTCAAAATAACCTAGTAGGGGATAGAGGTCAAATGAAATAAGAATGGCCATGAGTTGATAGATATTGAAGGCAGGTGATTCATAATATTACTCCACTTTTGTGTATGTTTGAAAGTTATAATAAAGAATTTAAAAAGTGGCCGGGCATGGTGCCTCACGCCTATAATCCTAGCACTTTGGGAGACTGAGGTGAGAAGATTGCCTGAGCTTACAGGTTCGAGCCCAGCCTGGGCAACTTGGCAAGACCTCATCTCTACAATAAATTAAAAAAAAAAAAATTAGCCGGTCATGGTGGCACATGCCTGTAGCTCCAGTTACTTGGAAGGCTGAGGCAGAAGGATCATCTGAGCCCAGCAGGTTGAGGCTACAGTGGCTGTGAGCAGTGCCACTCACTATACTCCAGCCTGGGCTACAGAATGAGACTCTGACTCAAAAAATAAAAAAATGTAAAAAGAGTTTAAAAAACAGGAGGAAGGCAGATGTGAAATGAGGTGACTGATGGCTGAGATGGCAGGTCACTTGGCATGAGTGCCTACTATATTCCATGCATTTTCTTTTTCTTTTTTTTTTTTTTTTATTTGGAGTCTAACTATGTCGCCCAGGCTGGATTACAGTGGCACGCACCCAGCAACCACGGCCGCGACCTGCTGGGTTCCAGCAATCCTTCTGCCTCAGCCTTCCAAGTGGCTGGAACTGCAGGCACGCACTACCATGCCTGGCTAATTTTTGATTTGTTGTAGAGACGAGGTCTCGCCAAGTTGCCTGGGTGGGTCTCGAACCCGCCGACTCAGGCAATCCACTCGCCTCAGCCTCCCAAAGTGCTGGGATTACAGGCTGAGCCACTGAGCCCAGCCCATGCATTTTCACATTTAAATTCTCAAACTCCTAAGCTTTCACGTTTCATATTCCTGGAATCTTATAGATGAGGGAGAAATTCAGAAGAGTTAAATAACTTGCCTAGGGTCAAGAGGCACTGTGGTGCACTATGAGAAATACATAACTTTATAGTCAAATAAATAGACCTGGATGCAAATTTAGCCTCTGCCATTTATCTGTATGACCTTGGACAAACTAACTAACTTCTCTGAGCCTCAGTTTTTTTATGCATAAAATGGGACTAATAAAAAGTACTGTCTACCTTGAAGTCCTAGTGCACAGATGGGTAAAGAGTCTTCAGATGGTGTGCGTAGTGTACCTAGCAGTGACAAGGGACCTTACTGAGTGTTCCAGTAGTAAGTGATAACATTATGGCAAGATTAGGTGACAGATGAGGGTTGACCTTGTGTCTGTTTGACTTCAAAACCCAGGCCTGTCCCTGATCCCCTACTATCTGAGGTAGGATTGATAACTGTTTCCCTTATCTTTTTGGAACCAGCTTTGCTAGCCTGGTTCTCTCTAATCCCTAGTCACCTTCCTTTGGTTTGGTCTGGGAGTTTCTGTGTCCCCTGCTCTGGCATCCTGACAGAAGATGCTCTAGGTGTAAGAGACTTTCACTTCTGCTTAGTGGCCTAAGTAGAGCCTGGATTACCAGCTAGAAAATTCTGCCCTGAAACCCTGCCCCTTGAATCACATGCCTTCTGGGAAAGTGTGTGGCAGCACTGCAGGGCTATCTTAGGGTCTGAACGGAGAGCCTCAGTGTGCAACTCAGTTAAGAGAACAGGGCTGAGGGCTACAAGGCAGAGCACCTTTGCTTTGAATTTTGCCTCTTCAGCTTCGTAAGCGGCAGTGAGCCAGTGGAAAGCAATCACGTGGCGGTGACTGTGGTAGATATCCCCCCGCATTAAATTCAAAGCACAGCAGAACACTGCCCAGTCCTAACACAGCACATCTACGGGCTGAATTCAGTCTGTGGGTCTCCAGCTTTCAGTGCCTGAAATTTCAGGCTGGTGAGATTTCTCCTGGAAGGTTGCTTACATGCCCTCCCACCCCCTCCGCCCCATCAGAGTCTTACTAGGATGCCGAGTCATTGAGCTGGTACTCCGCGGCTCTCTCGAAGCAGGCCTGCACGCCGCCATCCTTCCACAGCCTCCTGATGACCTCCACCAGCTCGGGAGGCATGGTTCCTTCCTCGATGGAGTCGGCCAGGTTGTTGAGCTGCCGCCCATCGTCCTGCGGTGCAGAAGCCTGGTTGAGAACTTCTCAGGACTAATAGTTTTCCAGGGAGCTTCTGGCACTGCTGAGTGAATAGCATTTTATACTGCTGCCAATGCTTAAGGTGGTGGCAGTTTCCAGTGAAGAAGATTCTAGCTAAGAAAACATACTGATTAATGTCTGAGTATGCCCCCAGATGTACAGGGTGGCAGTATATCCAGCCCTGGGGTGCCCAGAGGATGGCAGGGGACCCCAGTGCTTCTGTGCTAGAGTTTTCTGGCTTTCATTCTAGTCTGAAAATGGACCACCACGAAACACAGGTCCTCTGCTGCAGGGAGACTGAAGTGTAAAGGCCAAATTGGCCGTGACATAGACAAGACTGATGACAAGGGCCCATCACTTTTGTTCTTTCAACAATCTAAAGCTAGAAAAAGGCCAATGCTCGAACTAGGGATTTAGCTTATAAAAGTTCTATGGCCAGGAGCCCAAGGAGAGCAAGTTAAATGGTAAAATAATGATAGGGAAAAAAAAGAGTCAAAGAAAACTGGGAGCGTATTTTGTAAGTATTTGTTAAAAGGTTGGGGTTGCCTCCTTCTCCAGAACTGAATAAGACTGTAAGCTCAGCTGGTGGGATTCCAGTTCACACAGAACTGTTTTTCTTTTCCAGCTTTCCTTAGAGTCTGTTGGCCTCTGGTCTGTTTCGTCTCATTTGCCTTTCCCGCTCCACCTTCAATCACATAACATTGATCACATACCGCACAGCTTGATTCAGCATAGTCAATGCCCAGCGTGGACATGGCCCGAATGATAGCCAGGATGGACTGCAGCACATTCCCATAGATGATAGCCTTGAACTCCAGGCATTCTTCTGGCGAATAGCCATCCTGGTGAATAATCCTGCAAGGGCAGACACTCAGACCTGAGTAGCCAGACCTAAGGGATTGGGAATCTGGGGTCTTTAAAGGGTCATAAGAACCCCTTCCCTCTGTTACTACTACTTTCTCAAAGTGGAGGGTGGGGGCACACAGATGAGGGGCACCGGAATTGGGTCCTTTGTGTCTGGGTTCCTTGAGGCTAAAGAGCCTTCCTTGTCCGGGACCTCCACAGACTTCATCCTATCCCAGGCCTTGGGGTTTTGTATCTACTCACTTCATCTGTTTGACGATTGTGCTCTTTCCTGACTCCCCAGCACCTGGAAGGAAAAATGCTTGTTATGCTTCCGATCTTCAGTTCTCCCCAACCTTCCAGGAGGTGACCTGTCAGAAGTCAGAGCTACTGCCTACTTAGGAGCCTCGTTGGGGGAGAATGCGTAGGGATGGGTGATAGCCATCATGATGCCTGCCACTTTCCATTTCTGGCAGACCAGAGCTCAGGCCACTCGACCTGGATTGAGAGCAGTTTTTAACTTCAGCACTGTTTACATGCCAGGCTGTCCTTTGTAGCATTCCTGCCCTTTACCCACTGCAGGCTGATGGCACCCCACTCCCCCAGTTGTGACAACCAAAAAAATGTCTCCAGGCGTTTCCAAAGGGCTGGAGGCAGTGGGGGAGAGGGAGAGTCAAAAATCTTCCTGTTAAGAGCCACCGAAAGATTCAGGGAAAGTCCTTAAACACATTTCTCCTCTCTGCTTATTTCTGACTCTGGGAGAATGATCTTGAGGCAGGATTGGAGAGAGCTGGATCATTTCACTGAAATACGATCCTCTTGTCATTGGGCTGGTTCCCTGTATTGATTTAAATGTCCTAATGGCCTCATCCAAACTCTGCGGCTTCTCCATGAAAAACACACACCTTCAACCCTGTCTCAGCCCATCATGCCCTAATGCCTCAGCCTCCTTCCGCTTAGCCTGTGCTTGTTCCTGCTAAGCTGCTTATCCTGAACCTAGAAGAAATCTGCTTAGGCTTAGAAAATCTCCATGGCCTCGCCGTCTCTATCCCCCCTGGGTAACCTGGGCTCCCTAGAGTCTGGGTCCAGCTACAGATCAGCTGGGAGAAAAGAAAGCACCTAGCCTGGTGCGTCAGTTCCCATACCCCACATTGGGCTTGGAAACCCAGCCCAGGCCATCTGCTCTTCTGCTGCATAGACCCTGCCTGCTCCAGCTAACCTACTTCTCTAGTACCACTGTTTTTTGTTTTTGTCTTGGTTCTATTTAAGCCATGATCAGCTTCCTTGACCGACCGATTGAGGTACCTTTGTTTTCAGCACAGACCAGTGATCTGCTTAGGAGCTCATCACGTTGATGAGCCTCCCATCTGGCAGGGGATTTAGAGGCTGTGACTGAAAAGAAAGCCAGGAAGGGACTGCTATAGATAGACTGTTCCTTCTCACACAGGGCTTCCTACTTCCAAAATGTTTACTAAAAGCAAGGAGAAGGAACCAGTATACCTGGCAAGAACCAGGGGGCCTGTCTCTGGGATTATGTGGCACTGATTGGATGGTGGGGCTTCTGAGTCTACGGGTGAGGGGAGGTCCTTTTCTGATTCCTTGGCTTGAAGTTTTCTGACTGCAGATTGGGTATGAGTCTGCAAGTCTGGGGTTCGTTTGATTAGATTTGGAGATGGCTGGGCCCTTCCTAGCCCTCATGCTCTTCTTGGTCCAAGCGTAGAAAAATTCCAGAGTAGTTTTGGGATTCTGGATCCCCTTGGGGTGGCTGTGCGGGCCCGCATCTTAACTTGTCCCTAGAGCTCCGGACCCCCTAGGGAGAGGAGAGGGGAAATGACCTGCCACCTCCCCTTCCATGGAGTGGAGCTAGAACCCACTGGCCCTGCAGGAGAGAGGGAAGGAGCGTTGCCTTCTTTGGCTCCTCTCCCATCCCACTCACCCAGCAGCAGCAGCTTAACGGTCTTGGCTTCCTTGTCAGCATCCTCCTGCAGCTTCTTCTCTAGCTCCTTGGACCTCTTGGCCAGTTCTTTGTCCTCAGCACTGGCTCCACTCCCCATCTCTGCTGTCTGCTCCTCGGCTGCTTCCTCAGGCTCTTAAGATCCTCTTGTAAAGTTTCCTAGATGTGAGATGGAAGAAAAGGAAAAAGCAAGCTGGGATGGAGTGTCCGTTCCTTAGCTCCCCTGAAAGCTGGTCCGGGTACGGCCGGGTGAGAGAGCAGGCCCTGGGTTCCCGTACTCTGCCTGCATGGGCTGCAACTCCCGTCCCCACCTGGAGACTACCTCTTAGTCTAGGGATTGTTGCCTTTATATCTCACAGCGTGATGGGTCAAGCCAATTAAGAGCTTTGTCAATACGGCAAAAGGCAAAGACTCAAGTGTTTCTATAACGAGGGAAATGACCTGCTGGGTCTGACAGAAGAGGGTGGCATACCAGTACCACAGCCCCCAGGAATAAGATAATGGCCACCCCTATCCTTTTGAGGGGCTCACCCCCTACAAGCCTCTTGTTCCTTGACTTTACTTGCATCAGAGAACTTGAGATTAGGGGCACATATGTGGGAAACATCACCTGTGTAGAACCACCAGGTTATAGGGTCTTGAGTTCAAGGGCTTCCAAGTATCAAAGCATACGCATTTAGCATAGGCAGGTCCTGGCAAGGCGTTTTTGTTTGGGGTGGTTCCCTTCCTTGGAAAGAGTAGGGATGTTTTACCCAGCTCCCTCAGTGGTTGCTGCTCCAGGAAGCTATTAGCATTGTTTCTCTGTGTTGGTTCATCTCTGTGTACTTATCATTAACTTATCACTAACTATTGCACCATGTTTGACAACTCTGTTTCCTACTGTGAATTCCTCCCCCAAAAAAGGACAATATCTGATCATCTCAAGAGACCATCAGCTCAAGGGGCCATATCTGATTCACCTCCGAAAACTTCTGAACTTGTTTATTCATGGATCATTAGTAAAGGTTTGTTGAATGAAGACGTGTAGAATCAGGATATATGGTAGAGAGAATGGGACTGCGTCCCTTTGACCCGCTGAAGCCAGCTGAGTCCCAACTTCACTCGGTAAGTGACTTTGCGGGTGTGTCGTGGGGCGGTTGGGCTGCCTCATGCCACAGACTTTGCTTCCTTCGGGAAATTGGACCCCACACTCTGGCTTCTCAAAGGTTGGGGCAGCTCTCCGTCTGGCTTGCATCCCAGCTTCCCTTTCCTGGGGGAGAAATGAAGGTGCAGTGTAGCAACTGCCTCACAGACACTGAAGACTCTTCACTGGTCGGATTTCCCCATGCCAGTCAAGTCAATGGACTTAAATGAGTCCTGCTGGCGGCGCCTCCTCAGCTGGGGATACTGGAGAATTTTGCAACCCAAAATGTCCAAGGACCAGCAACATCAGATTACTTGGAAGCTTGTTAGAATGCGGAATCTTAGGCCTTCACCCAGACCTTCTGATTCCGAATCTACATTTAACAAGATCTCTGGTGTCTCTAAAGACATTAAAAATTGGGAAGTACTGTCCTAGGGAACTCCTTCCCCCAAACTTTCTAATCCTAAGAATCACTCGCCTTGGGGTGCTTGTTTCTGTGTTTTATCAAGTCTTACGTGGCACTGACTGGAAGATCACCCTGCTTTCAAAGATGTTAAAATAGTTTATATATAAAATAGTATATATATAAAATAGTTTATATATATATGTGTGTGTGTGTACACACACACATATAAGGGAATGGTTTAGAATCAATAAATTCCAGTAATAGTTTTAATTCCAAAGCCAGAGACACCGGATTAAAAAATTCCAAAGAGGCCGGGCATGGTGGCTCACACCTATAATCCCAGCACTTTGGGAGGCTGAAGTGGGAGGATTATTTGAGGTCAGACAGGAGTTTGAGATCAGCCTGGGCAATATAGTGAGACCCTGTCACTGCAAAATATAAAATTAGCTGGGCATGGTGGTGTACACCTGTAGTTCCAGCTATTTGGGAGGCTGAGGCAGAAGGATCACTTGAGCCCAGGAGTTCAAGGTTGTAACGAGTTATGATTGTGCCACTGTCCTTCAGTCTGGGCAAGAGAGCAAGACTCTGTCTCAAACAACAGCAACAAAATCCAGTGACACTGGAATTAGTATTTTAAATGAATACTGGTGATTATCATCCTCTGACAAATTTGAAAAACCCTGGCCTGGAACAGTTGTTCTCAACTTTTGGTGAATGTTGGTATTTACCTAGAGAGCTTTTGGTTATTATTATTATTATTGAGTCAGAGTCTCACTCTGTCACCCAGGCTAGAGTGTAGTGGCATGCTCCGGCCACCACAGCCTCTACCTGCTGGGCTCAGGTGATTTTTCTGCTTCAGCCTTCCAAGTAGCTGGAACCATGTGCCACCACTCTCAGCTAATTTTTTGATTTATTGTAGAGATGAGGTCTCGCTACCCAGGGTGGTCTTGAACCCCTGAGTTCAGACAAGCCTCTCACCTCCACCTTCCAAAGTGCTGGGATTATAGGCGTGAGCCACTGCACCTGGCTTGGAGAGCTTTTTTTTTTTTTTGAGTTGGAGTCTCACTCTGTCGCCCAGGCTGGAGTGCAGTGGCACACTCACGGCCAACCCGGCATCGACTGTTGACCTGCTGGGCTCTGTCGATCCTTCCACCTCAGCCTTCCAAGTAACTGGAACTAAAGGTGTGTGCTACCACGCCCAGCTACTTTTTTATTTATTGTAAAGACGAGGTCTCACCAAGTTGCCTGGGCTGGTCTTGAACTCACGGGCTCAGGCAATCCACTCTCCTCGGCCTCCCAAAGTGCTGGGATTACAGGTTGAGCCACTGACCCTGGCCAAGAGCTTTGAAAATACTGATTGAACTGGTCTGGAGTGCAGCCCAGGCATGAGGGTTTTAAAATTTCCCCAGGTGGTTCTCACACACAGCCAAGGTAGACTAAACTAGAAGGATTTAATCTGCTCTTTCCTTCTAGAGCTGGAATTAAACAGCAGTGACCAGTTGGACTGAGAAGCCGGGAGGCAGTCCCAGGTTTTCCACCTCCCAGTATCCAGGGACATCACTGCTCATCTTCGTCCTCCTTAGCACCCCCTTTCACTGACTACCTGGGAGCTCAGACTTGGGGCTGACAGAGAAACAGGCAGTGGCTGTGCCACCTTCAGTGGGGCCCATGTTTTCCCAATCCAAAATTGGCAAGTGCTTACTGACTTAATGGAAAACAGGAGAGTCTCTTTGAAACTGACTATCTTGGCATCTTGGCTATAAGGTTTCGGTAATTATACTTCACTGCCTTTGCCTGCCTAAAATATTTGTCATTTAGACTGAGGCCAGAGCTGTGCTGAAGGCAGCACTGTTCAAAGCATGGGACTGCCAGGAACTTATTATTGTATATTATGGCTATTCTGATAACTAATCCTTGCTGGCTCATACCAGTTAATTCTCATAATAACTTCAAGGTAACTGCTGTTGTCCCCAGTTCACAGACCAGATATCTGAGACCTGAGGGTTAAGTAACTTGTTCAAGGTTGTATAGTTTAGTAAGACAAACCAGTGTCCTTTCACCCCCCACACCCACATAAGCAGCGGGTGAGAGAACACTTGGGCAAACGCATGAACTCAAAGGGAAACACCAGCTTGTTTCACATATGAGGAAAGTGTTTGAGCTTGTTCCTTTTTCTGCTAGTGCCTCTGCAAACTTCCTGCTGCTTCTGCTTTGTTCCCTGGCCGAAGGTCCCCCTCCTCACTACTGAGCTGAGTGAGGGAACGCACTAGGCCTCGAGAGCACAGATCCCTCTATTGTACATGCACCACCCCGATGCTAAGGACTGCCTGCCTCCATGGTCAGCTCCCATGCCTTTCCTGGGGCTATTCTTTTCTTTTTTTTTCCGAGTTGGAGTCTCACTCTGTCGCCCAGGCTGGAGTGCAGTGGCACGCTCACGGCCACCACAGCCTCAACCTGCTGGGCTCAGGTGGTCCTTCTGCCTCAGCCTTCGAAGTAGCTGGAACTACAGGCACCTGCCACCACGCCCAGCTAACTTTTTTATTTATTGTAGAGATAAAGTCTCGCCAAGTTGCCCGGGCTGGTCTCAAACCCCTGGACTCGGGTATTCTGCTTTATGATCACACTTAGGGACAGTGTCCTGGCAAAGTGAGTAGGGCATGTCACACTATTTCCGTTTTAGAGGTGAGCAAACTGAAGCACAGAAAAGCTCAACACGGGGTACACTTCCCACATATGTGCCTCTAATCTCAAGCCCGGTGATGCAAATAAATGCAAGGAACAAGAGATTTTTTAGGGGATGAGCCCCTCAAGAGGATGGAGGTGGCCATTATCTCATTCCCGAGGGCTCCAGTACCCACATCCCAGCCTCCTCTGAGTTAATAGCAGAGTCTGACCTAGAGCTCAGGTGTCTTGGTTCATGGCCCTTTATAACCACACCCTTTTGAGTAAAAAAGGATTCACTGTTTCCCAGGGAATTTGGGCATGTTTCTGAGTTAAGGAGAAAGCTCGGGGCCTGTCTTCTGTACAGCGGTAAGCCTTGTCCTAGATGGTCTGTGAGCAAAGCCTTCTCCTGGATGGAATGGGGGGATGGGAAGGATGAGGAATGCCGGGGACCTTTTATTCCACAGGTGGAGGTGGGGGAAATTCACAGAAGAGCACCTCAAAGGGATACCGCGCTAGTGCTGGGGAATTCAGAGCTGTTTAAACCTAGCCTCCACCCCCGGGTAGGAAAGGCAATGACATACACATTTCACTGCCAGGCTGATAAGTTTTATGGTTGAAGAAAGAACGAGGCAATTGTAAAATGAACAGACTTTCCACAGAGAAGCAGTACAGCAAAACTGGGGACAAGCATTTTGGGGAGAGGAGAGAGCATCAAGGAGAGGAAACAAAGCATCGAGGCGCAGGGTACAACATGTGCTCAGAGAAGACTGGAGGACTGGGGATGAAGACAGGAAAGGGAACTGGGGCCACGGGTGAAGGGCCTTGCGTGACAAGTTTAAGGGGCTTGGCTAAAATCTGGGGACTCGAGGATGGATGGATATAGCTGCGAGGTGCTGTGGACACAGCGCAGGGTGAGTGGGGTGATGGCGAGGGGGGTTGGCTGCTGGGAGAGGCTGAAAAGCAAGATGTGAACGGCTCGTGTCTAGAAGGGTCTAGGCATAAGGAAAGGTTTGGGAAATTGTCCTGGCCCAGGATCTTTCTGGAGTAGCAGGTGTTCTCTCCTAAGCTTAACACCCATGAAGAGTGTTCTGGCCTAGGAAGGCTGACATCCCAAGTGAGCCGGAGACCAGAAGAAGAGAAACAGTTCTTCAGAGAAACAGAGTGTCCCATCATAGGGACCTGGGTTTCCAGGAGGGCCAATTAAGGAACTGTTCCAGGGAACAGACAAGAAGGAGAGGAAGCTGTGTTTGGAGCTAGGGGTAATTCCAGAGGCTCAAAGGCAACGTTAAAGCCTTCCGTGTGAAAAAAGCCCGTGATGACTCACTCCTTCATTTCCCAAGCTCTGTTCTACATACACAATGAGACCTCACTGACATTCTTGCTGGTGTCGAGTAGGTGGGGGAGACTGGTGCTTAGCTGTAATCAGGGTACACTTCCTAGCAGTGATAATACACCAGATGGCCTGGAAACGGGAGGGCTGTACAGGGTGTGTTGCTTATGGGGCTAGGGAGGAACATACAGGGATTGGTGAACTGGTTTGCCTGGGCTGGGTGGAGGCAGGGATGACTACCTGTTGGCTGGTTAGGTAGGTAGGTCTGGATTAAGGGGGATACTAAGAAGGCCTGACCTGTGCAAGATTACCCCTCAAAACTATGCCAACATTTGCATCTTATCAGAATATAGATGACATTCTATGTGGTTACATAGTGACTGTTAAATCTGAGATTTATTTTATTCATTCTTGAGAGCCCAGCAGCCTAAAAATTCTTAAGGGCCCCAAGACCAATGTAGGGGCCATATTAAGAATCGTTTACTTTTAGGTCTGGAGTTAAGATCCAGCCTGGGGCAGTCTGGGTAGTAGGGGTGAGTACAGGTTTGTACGGGTCTTTGTTAATTTCCATCTCCTTGATTCTACAGGTAATGGATACATGCTGTAGATCATTCTAAAAATGCAGATAAGCATAAAGAAGAAAGTAAATTCCCCCACTACAGATAATAAAACTTTTTAGAGTGTTTCTTTTCTATGCATATGTATCATGTAATTAGGACCATACGTACGTTCAGGTTTTTTTGCATCGGTATTTTCACCCAACTTTATATTGTGAACATTTTCACATCATGAAAAAAATTCTACAATTTTTTTTTTTTTTGAGTTGGAGTCTCACTCTGTCGCCCGGACTGGAGTGCAATGGCATGCTCATGGCCACCACAGCCTCAACCAGCTGGGCCCAAGTGATCCTTCCCCCTCAGTCTTCCAAGTAGCTGGAACTACAGGCACGTGCTACCAGGCGCAGCTTATTTTTTTATTGTAGAGAGGAGGTCTCACCAAGTTACCCAGGCTGGCCTTGAACCCCTGAGCTCAGGCAATCCTCTCACCTCCACCTCACAAATTGCTGAGATTACAGGTGTGAGCCACTGCGTCCGGCTAATAATACCAATCTCAAACTTTTTTTTTTTTTTGAGTCAGAGTCTCACTCTTTTGCCCAGGCTGGAGTGCAGTTTCATGCTCACAGCCACTGTAGCCTTAACCTGCTGGGCTCAGGCTGTCCTTCCGCCTTTGTCCTCCAAGTAGCTGGAACTACAGGCATGCACTACCATGCTCGGCTAAGTTCTGGTGATTTTAGCATTAGTCTGGTCAGTAAAAACAGAAGCTAGTTTACAATGGATTGAACAATAATTTGA
>CAUYQG010081568.1:0-72777 GCA_963574415.1 Tarsius wallacei | reverse complement strand
GTCTGGAGTGCAGTGGCCGCTCCCGGCCACCGCAGCCTCGACCTGCTAGGCTCACGTGATCCTTCCGCCTCAGCCTTCCAAGCTGGAACTACAGGCGCACACTACCACGCCCGGCTAATTTTTTGATTTTATTGTAGAGATAAGGTCTCGCCAAGTTGCCCAGGCGGGTCTCGAACCCGCTGGCTCAGGCAATCCACTCACCTCAGCCTCACCAAGCGAGGGTTTACAGGCTGAGCCACCGAGCCCTGCAAAGGAGATATTTTAATAAGTATTGATGCAAGTTGGTTTTATCTAAAAATGTAATCTTTTTCATTTTCAGTTTACTATTTTATTTAGAGAGAACTAAGATCTTTACTTCTACATATTAGTATTATAATATTAGTAAATACACTTTATCTGTTTTTTTATTTATTTACAAATACAAATTGTCTTTTTTAAAATGCCATACTTTATGAAAGACCTTAGAAATTCAAAAGTTATTCTGACAAGATTGTTCCTTTCAGAAAAGTGCATAATCTAGTGAAAGAAATAGATGTTTAAGCACAGAATTTCAATAAAATGAGGAAAATGACAATACTTGCATGCAAAAAAAACCAAAATGGCATACTTGCTAAAGAGGTTTAACAGAGGCCTCGTGATGATAGTTACAACTGAGCTCAGTCTTTAAAAATAAGTGGGTGTACTTGGGGTACAGAAAATGATTCCTCAAAGCATGGTACTGTTGACATGCTGAATGCTTTGAAAATGTGTTGTTTTGTTTTGTTTTGTTTTTGACCAAGTTCTCATTCTGATACCCAGACTGAAGTGTAGTGGCATGATCGTGATCACAGCTTCCTGCCCCCTTGACCTCCTGGACTCTAGTGATCCTTCTGCCTCAGCCTCTGGAGTTGCTGGGACTCCAGGTATGCACCTCCATGTCCAGTGTTTTTTGTTTTTTTTTGTAGAGACAGTGTCTCACTATGTTGCCTAGGCTGGTCTCGAACTCCTGGACTCAAGCAGTCCTCCCATGTTGGCCTCCCAAAGTGCTGGGATTACAGGTTTGAAAATTTAAAGGCCTCAGAAATAATCCTCAGAATCAAGTCTCTCTCTGATCTTCCTCTGCCTCCCTGTCTTCCCTTCTCTCTGTTCCTCTTTCCCAAAGCATTGGCAGGGGGAACATTGGGGGAGATTCTCCTTGGAATTTCCTTATCTGACTAAGAAAACATCTTTCAAAAGAAATACAATTGCCTTAAAGTTCTTCTTCCTAGGAATCTTATCAAATGACCAAGAAAAATGAACCACTGGAGAGGAGTCTAGGAGACATCATCCAGCTCAGAAAGATCTCATCTACTCTTCTCAGGGCAGCTCTGAGAGATTACCTGGGGGAAATAATCTGCATAGTAAAACTTCTTTCTGTGCAGTTCTGCCCCTCATCTTGGGCTATTCAGCAAAGAGAGTATCATTTACAAAATAATATTAATATCTGTCTTCTGGGACCTTATACCTCTCTCCTATGAAGAGAGTATTTTAGCCTCAGCCATCTGGCTACTATTACAGCTCATATTTTTTTGTATGACTTCTATGTATGCATGTCAAATAAATTCGTAAGTCTTTCTCTTATTAATCTGCCTTTGTCAGTTTATTTTCAATGAAATATTGATGGACAGAGAGTAAGCTTTTCCTCCACCCTGACAGCGTGTTTCAGATGGAAAAAGTAAAACAGGCATTGCAGAAAGTATTCTTTTTAATGTTATTATTTTTTGTAGAGACGAGATCTCGCCAAGTAACCCAGACTGGTCACAAAACCCTGGACTCAGGCAATCCTCTCACCTTGGCCTCCCAAAGTGCTGGAACTATAGGCTTGAGCCACCGTGCCCAGCCTGCAGAAAGTATTCTAAGGTCTAGGGTATGGGGATGTGCGGGGGAGGGTAGGATTTCACACAGAGCAAGTCTCAGACTCTCTGGACAACAAGTGAGTATCCTACAATTCAATTCAATTCTCACATTATCTACCTGAAGACAGTATTAGAACCCACAGGTTGAGGACTCAGTTCCACAAGACTGCTCCCTCGTCTGATGCCAATTACAAGTCCCAGGTTGTCATCTGTATTTCTGACTGACCCGCTGGAAATTGGGTTCCCATGGCCCCCTCTTCAGGTTGTATTAATTTGCTAGAGAGGCACATAGAGCTCAGGAAAACAATTTACTTATGCCTACCTGTTTACTATAAAGATACTACAAGATAAAGATGACAGATGAACAGCTAGAGGGAAGAGATACAGAGGGCAGGGTATGTGTGGAAGATTGTAGAGTTTGAACAAGTTTGCAAGTTCTCTCTAGGCACATAATCCTCCTAGCACCTCCGTGTTTAGCAACCCAGAAGCTCAGGAGTTTCATTGCTCAAGAGTTTTCATAGAGCTTCTTGTCTCTCACACTTCTATCCTCTTCCCACAGGTCAGTGGAGTGGATGAAAGTTCTAACTCTCTAATCACTGGCTCTTTCTGATGACCAGCTCCATCCTGAGATTACCTTGGGAACTCACCATAAGTCATATCCTTAACACCAACTCAGATGTGATAAAAATGGGCTCATTATGAATAATAAAAGATACTCCTATCATCTGGGAAACTCTAAGGATTTTAGAAGCTCTGTAACAGGAACTAGGAGACCAAATATATTTTATGTTATGTCACATAAGAATGTTCACTGTTTTATCTCACTTAACATCCATTAGGTACTGATTGTAGATGCCTTATTTGCATTAGCATATTTGATCATCAAACAATTGTCCTGAGTAACTTTTGTTATTAGTTCTTGTTATGTAAATGACTACAAGGGACACATATAATGGATAAAGGCTTTGAAACTCATGCAGTCTAACTTTACTCTAACAACCACTTCACTAGAACATCTTTCAATAAATGTATTATCATACCAACGTAAAAAAGTACAAAAGGCAAAAACTAGAGCGTGAATTAATTCAAGTGTACCAGGCACTAAGATGAGGGGAATTTTCCAAAGAAAACTAAGAGGACACTCTACTAACGGAAAAATGAGACTGAAGTAGGTGGGTACTGGAAGAAAGAGTAACTACTGGCAATTAATTATTGCCTATAGAGAAAGAATGCGAGGTAAAGTAGACAAAGATTACTAAGTTTTTTTTGGTTTGGGGGGGCTTTAAAAATACAGCATATGTAGTGACATAAGAAGAAGGAAAATCATTAGGACAAACAACATTTTTTTCTCTTTTAATTTGTTTTCATTTTAAAGATGTGAGTACAATTCAGGGTTATGTATACAAATGTTCATTATGCAGGTACCCTTGTTTATGAGGTGTGCCCCCTCTCCCTCAGCAGTTTCTTACTACTGCCAATTCCACCTCCTCCCCCTTGCAGTTTCCTGCTACTGCCAGACCTTTTCTAGTAGTGTTGCAATAGTTGTTCAAGGTCCACTTATGAGTGAGAACATGTGATACTTAGTTCTTTGTTTCAGTGATACATCACTCAGTATTATAGACTCTAAGTCCATCCAGGTTGCTGTGAAGATCATGATTTTGTCCTTCTTTATGGCTACATAATGTTCCATCGTGTATCTGTACCATCACAAAAAAAAATTTGGTCCTCTTTTAATGGGCAGATGGTTGGTTCCATGTTCTTGCTATTGTGAACAATACTGCAATAAACATACGAGTGCAGGTATCTTTTTCATAGAGTAATTTGAGTTCTTCTGGGTATATTCCCAGTAGGGGGATTGTGGGGTCATATGGAAGGTCAATTTTTATATCTTTTAGGAATTACCACACTTTTTTCCACAGAGACTGTACTAGTTTACACTACCACCAACAATGTAGAAGTGTTCCCTTTTCACCGCATCTTCTCCAGCATCTGTTGTTTTTTGAGCTGTTGATGATGGCCATCCTGACTGGAGTTAGGTGATATCTCAGTGTAGTTTTAATTTGCATTTCTTTGATGACTAGTGAGGCTGAGAATTTTTTCATGTGTCTGTTGGCTGCTTGTGTGTCTTCTTTTGAGAAGTGTCCATTCATATCTTTTGCCCACTTTGTAATGCAACTGTTTTTCTTTCTTTTCAGCATGTTTGAGTTAGATCCTAGATGTTAGGTCTTGTCAGACAAAGAGTTGGCAAACATTTTTTCCAAGTCTGTGTGCTGCCTCCCTGCTTGCTTGTTGGTTTCTTTGACTTTGCAGAAGCTTGTCAGTTTGATGAGGTTTCGCTTGTCTATGTTATCTCTTACGGCATGGGCACTTGGGGGTTTGATCACGAATTGGTTACCAGTTCCAATTTCCATAAAAGTGTCTCCTGCATTTTCTAAGGTTCTTATAGTTGGAGGTTTTATGTTTAGGTCTTTGATCCATTTAGAGTGGCTCATGCCTGTAATCCCAGGCTTTGGGGTGGAGGAGAGGATTGCCTGAGTTCAGGAGTTTGAGACCAACCTGAGCAACATGGAGAGACCTCATCTCTACAACAACAACAACAAATTCGAGGATGAACAACTTAATAAGGGAAATAATAAGGGAAAATAGTGAGTTCATTTTGGAACCTTGGCTCCTCCTATGCAAATATGATGCAAGGATGCCTTGCCTACCTACTTCTCAGTTTAGAATTGAGAACTACTTGTCAGTTAAGAACATCAAATTATATACTAATGAGTATAACTCTAAAATAGTATGTGAAATTTAAAGCAAATTATTTGCCAGGCGTGGTGTCTCATGCCTGAAATCCCAGCACTTTGGGAGAATTGGTTGAGCCCAGGAATTCGAGACCAGCTTAGGCGACATAGTTAGATCTTGTCTCCACAAAAAAAAAAAAAAAAAACAAATCAGAAAAGTAAGTCAGGCATACATGGTGGCACATACCTCAAGTCCCAGATACTCAGAAGGCTAAGGCAGAAAGATCGCTGAGCTCAGGAGGCCTAGGCTGTGGTAAGTCATTATAATGCCACTGCACTCCAGCCTGGGCTTCATAGTGAGATCTTGATTTTAAAAACAATATGTTAATAAACAATAAGGCAAACTATTTTTCTCCAAATGAATGAAAATCTTCAACAATGTAAATTCATTTAGTTGGTACACGTGTATAACTCTGAGAATCCTTCAAGGCGCAAATGGTTACTCTATCACATCTGTAGCAAAGCAGTGAATTAATAAATATTTGTTGAGTGAAATAATATACTAATAAATTCACAGATTCATGGTAAGATTACTTATTATAAAATTTATTTGTAGAGAACAAATGAGAGAAAACAGCACTGGATTAATGCAAAAGAAAGTTGAAATTGACGAATCATTAATTTCTTAGGTTTATAGAGTCTTACACTTGAAGATATTCCATAAAAGAAGAAACTGTCTTTGTGACACAGGTCGCTGCTTTCTACCTCAGATAGTTTATAGCAGGCCAATACATGGATCTCAGTAGAAAATGAAATGGTGGAGCAGTGTTTTATCCTGAAAAACTAACTCTTACAATTCTGATAATCATGTCTATTATTTCTCCCTCAGTTCATTTACTTGTCCTTAGACATGGTTTCTTTTCTCTGTGATTTTATTATTAGCCTGCCAATTAATTCTGTTTCAATTCACTACTTTTCAAACCCCAGCGAAAATTATCTACCTATTTTGATATAAGGATTAACATTAACCTTATTATTATTCTTTGATTAAAGTTCTACTTAGATTCAAAGTTATCAAACTCTTTTATTTAAGTTGTTATTTTATTTTTAATCTTATGACCCTTCTACCTCTTTAAGTGTCATTTTCCTCTCAATCCTGTTTTAATATGTTTATCATAATAGTATCTGTCTTAGTCTGTTCAAGCTGCTATAACAAATTACCATAGACTGGGTGCCTTATAAACAATGCAAATGCATTTCTTACAGTTCTGGAGGTTGGGAAGTCCAAGATCAAAGAGCTTGCAGATTTGATGTCTGATAAGGGACTACTTCCTGGCACATCGAAGGCCATCTTTTTCTTGTAATCTCATATGGTGGAAAGAGTAAGGGGATTTTCTGGGATCCTTTTTATAAGAGCACTAATTATATTTTCAAGATCTCTGCCCTCGTAATCTAATCACCTACCAAAAGTCCCACCTCTAAATACCATCACAACGGTGATTGTATTTCAACATATACATTTTTTTGGGAGGGAGCAAAAACATTTAGCCTATAGCAACATCTATTGTTGTCATTTGCACTTAGCACCTTAAATTATTCTGTACACAAGCTGAATCCTTTCATGTCATATCATTGCTTCTATTTTTCTACTATTTTTGTAATAAAAAGTAATTTTTTATTAAGTAATAATTTTGGTTTTATTTCATCAAACTTATTACTATTGATGCATTCTTGCCCACATGCTTGTATTATATTGTCTCAATATTTTCATACACATAATTAAGTTTATATTTTAATATTAAAACAAGAATAAAATTATTTAGCTGCATTATTTGAATGTTGACAGCACCAATTACATTTTAGTCACATAATAAATTATAAAAATATATTACAATGTGGACATTTATTTTAAAATATTGTAAACCTGCTTTATACTAGTACTCATGCTAACTATTGGTAATATAA
Organism: Tarsius wallacei; assembly: GCA_963574415.1. Taxonomy (NCBI): domain Eukaryota; kingdom Metazoa; phylum Chordata; class Mammalia; order Primates; family Tarsiidae; genus Tarsius; species Tarsius wallacei. The sequence goes on along the minus strand of CAUYQG010081568.1, from coordinate 66,206 downwards.
TAGTCAACACAGCAAGAATGGTCCTTTTTCTAAAATGTTTACAGCTTAGAGGAAAATACAGACAAAGAAGCATAATATTAAAGTATCAAATAATAAATAGATTCTAGCCGGGCTTGGTGGCTCAGCCTGTAATCCCGTGCCTTGGGAGGCTGAGGTGAGTGGATTGCCTGAGCCCACGGGTTCGAGACCCGCCTGAGCAATTTGGCGAGACCTCATCTCTACAATAAAATCAAAAAATTAGCCGGGCGTGCTAGCGCGTGCCTGTAATTCCAGCTACTTGGAAGGCTGAGAGGAAGGATCGCCGGAGCCCAGCAGGTTGAGGCTGCAGTGGCCCGGAGCGGCCACTGCACTCCAGTCTGGGTGACAGAGTGAGCCTCCAACTCAACAAAAAAAATAAAAAATAAAAAATAAGTAAATAAATAGATTCTAATTTCTTGCCATTAAATACTACATGTTTATAATACATAAAAAGGGACATATGATAGCTAAGAGTCATCATGAGATGGGCTATAAATGCACACACACAAAATATATGTGAAAATACATATATGCATATATATGAACATATATTTAAATAAATAAAACTAATTTATCACTTTACATTGTCAAACTATGAAGTTAACTTCAATATAATAGGTTACATGTTTCAAAATAAAAATGTGCTAGGAAAATTTTCTGACAAAACTGAGACCCATCTTCCAAAAACATAGGACAAATTCAGACCACAGAATGAGGCAAACCACTCCAGATTAGTAGGTCATCAAAGATTTATTCAAGAGAATAAAGGCAGTCTTGGGTGACAGCAAGATGAAGTAGATCTCTGTGCTTGCATTGTATGCTATATACCATGAAAAGGGGGAAAAAAGTCACTAATGGCCTGTTAAGCAATCTGGTTGCTTCCTTCATCTGATTGCTTTCTGCTTGAAAGAATTGATTGGTTCCCCTGCAATCTGGTCACTGTTACCAAGGGGATAGGGAATGTTCCATGCAGGAGCACTGCCTTGAAGAAAATATTTTCATAACATAATATACACTGCACTGATGATAAATCATTTTTTTAAATTAATAATGTATGTTTTACATTGCTAAATAGATTCTAAGTTCTTGTCATTAAATACTACACGTTTATAACACATAAAAAGGGACATATATTTATGATGGACAAGTAATATAGAAAGACCTTTTTAAAGTTTGTTCCACTTGAAAACACACATCATTAAAGTTATTAGAATGTATATAAATCCATGATCATTTTCATGAAGCATAGTTTAAAACATAATCTTATATTTAAGCACTTTTATGTGTTACAGTCTTTGGATATGATAAGTGGTAAATATTATACAGGCTTAAACTTGAAGATATTGTGCGTTTGGTTTGAGACCACCACAATAAAATGAATATCACAATAAAGTGAGTTGCACATTATTTCTGGTTCCCAGTACATATTTAAGTTATAACGACACTATACTGTAGTCTATTAAGTGTGCAATAACATTATGTCTAAAAAAATCAATGTACATATCTCAATTTAAAAAATACTGTATTGCTAAAATGTGCTTACAATAATCTGAGCCATTAATGAGTCATGATCTTTTTGCTGGTGAAGGGACTTGCTTCGATATGGATGGCTACTGATTGATCAGGATTATGGTTGCTGAAGGTTGAGGTGGCTATGGCAATTTCTTGAAACAATACAACAATGAAGCTAACAACATCTATTGACTCTTTATTTCATAAAAGATCTTACTGTAGTGTGATGCTATATTATAGCATTTTACCTACAGTAGAACTTCTTTCAAAATTTGAGTCAATCCTCTCAAAACTTGTCATTGCTTTACCAACTACATTTGTACATAATATTCTAAGTCTTTTGTTGCCATTTTAGCAATGTTCAAAGCATCTTCCCCAGGAGTAGATTCGGTCTCAAGAAACCAGCTTGTTTGCTCATCCATAAAAAGTAACTCTTCATCTGTTCAAGTATTATCATGAACTTGCAGCCATTCAGGTCCATCTTCAGGCTTCACTTTTAATTCTAGTTCTATTTCCACCACTTCTGCAGTTACTTTATCCAATAAAGTCTTGAACCCCACAAAGTCATCCATGAGAACTGGAACTAACTTCTTTTCAACTCTGTTAATGTTGCTATTCTGATCTCCTTTCATGAATCACAAATGTTCTTAATGTCATCTATAATGCAATCTAGAATGGTTCCAGAAGGTTTTCAATCGACTTTCCCTGAATTTATCAGAAGAATCATTATTGATGGCAGCTATAGCCTTAATAAATACATTTCTTAAAAAAGAAGACCTTCCGGGCTCAGTGGTTCAGCCTGTAATCCTGAGTCTTGGGAGGCTGAGGTGAGTGGATTGCCTGAGCCCGTGGGTTCGAGACCCGCCTGGGCAACTTGGCGAGACTTCATCTCTACAATAAATCAAAAACTAGCCGGGTGTGGTAGCACATGCCTGTAGTTCCAGCTACTTGGAAGGCTGAAGCGGAAGGATCACCAGAGCCCAGCAGGTCGAGGCTGCGGTGACCGGGAGCGGCCACTGCACTCCAGTCTGGGTGACAGAGTGAGACTCCAGCTCAAAAAAAAAAAAAAAAAAAGAAGACTTGAAAGTCAAAATTTTTTTTTTCTCTCTCTCTCTAAACAGTAGGTCTCAACATTAGGCCTATTGAATATTTTCAATAAACCATTCTGTAAACAGATATGCTGTCATCTAGCCTTTGTTGTTCTATTTACAGAACACAAACAAGTAGACTTAACACAATGGTCAAGGGAGCTTGGATTTTTAAACGGTAAATGTGTATTGGCTTCAACTTAAGGTCACCAGTTGCAATAGCCCCTGGCTTTGACCCAGACGTTGACTTCTCTTCTAGTTCTAGATGGCGTCTTCTTCCATTATATGACTGTTTCATCCACACTGAAAATCTGTTGTCTAGTGTAGCCATCCTCATCAGTTAGATCTTCCGGAAAACTTGCTATAGTTTCTACATCGACACTTACAGCTTCACCTTGTACTTTTATGTTGCAGTGACAGTTTATTTGCTTAAATCTAATAAATCAACTTCTGCTAGCTTCCAGTTTCTCCTCTGCAGCTTCCTCATCTCTCTCATATTTCAAATAATTGAAGAGTTAGGGCCTTTTTGTGGATTAGGCTTCGATTTAAGGGAATGTTTGACTGGTTTGATCCTTATCCAGACCGCTAAAGCTTTCTCTACATCAGCGACAACGTGGTTTCACTTTCTTATCATTGATGTGTTCACAGAGTAGCACTTTTAGTGTGCTTCAATAACTTTTTCTTTCCATCCACAACTCGGCTAAATGTTTGGCACAAAAGGCCTAGCTTTCAGCCTCTCTTGGCATTTGCTATGCCTTCTTCACTAATCTTTTTCATTGTAGGAATTTTTATCTGGACTAATTTCAGTATTATTCTGTCTCAGGGAATAGGAAGACCTGAGGAGAGGGAGAGATAAGAACAGTTGGTCTTGGAGCAGTCAGAACACATACAACATTTATTGATTAAGTTCACTTTCTTATATAGTCATGGTTCTTGGTGCCCCAATACAATTACTATAATAACATCAAGAACCACTGATAACAGATTATCTATAGCAGTTACAATAGTACTTTTATAAAAGTTTATAACGTTGTAAGAATTACTAAACTGTGACACAGAGACAACAAATGAGTACATGCTATTGAAAAAATGATGGCAATAGACTTGCTCAATGCAAAGTTGCCACAAACCTGAAATTTGTTTTAAAAAAGGCAATATCTGTGAAGTACAATAAACTGAAGCACAATAAAATGAGGTATGCCTGTAATGATCTCATGTTAAAATGGATTTCAAATTATTTGCATTACAATCTATGAATTGTAGCAAGATAACACAAGAAAAATATCTATTTATGAATTACATATTTTTCAGGTAGTAGCTCCTGAGGAACCCAAACTATATCTACTGTTTCCATTGCCTTTGTCACAGTGTCTAGTAAAGAACAATGGGAGATTCTAAAGGTTGATGGTTTTGCCATTACAAACTTAGTTTTGATAAGCATCTGAAGTAGATGTCTGCTAAGGTTCTTTCTTGAAATTATGCGTTTCTTTAATATAGTGATATATATTCATTTTCCTCTGTAAAACTATAAATCACATAATAATCTCTAAGTAACAATGATCTCTTGAGTGATGAACATACACATCATTCATGTATTGTTTAAGAAAAATATCCCAGAGAGGGTTCTCCTGGAGAAGAACTAGTCCCAGATTAGCAGAAAATGACTTCAAGCAGTCTCTGTCCTTTCATTTTTTCTTTGATTTTTTAAAAATTTTTACTTAAAATAGGACTACAAGTGAAATTATTTTGTTACTACATTATTTTTATTTTTTTTCTTACTAGAACACATATTTTATGTCTCTCAATCACCAGTGTGGAAAATAGCATAGTTAGAAAAACTTCAAAATGATCACAATGAATATTGATTTATTAAACGTGAGCAATTAAAAGTATTGCATAGTGCTGCATAGTGATGATGCCAGGAAAGTCCAGAAGAATAATCTGAATGTTTAGAGTTTTCTAGAGTTGACTTGGTCAGTTAATACCTATAAGATATCCTAATAGGGTGACTCAATAAAAAAATCTGCTCTTAAATAGTTTGAAAATGTATCTGACAATAAAAAGACTATAACAATTTAGAAGTGAAGACATGCCAAAAGATATTGTGCATATTAATTGTCAACTAAATAACAAATAGAAATTCCTTCAAGACTTCAGATTGAAGAATCATATTAGTTTTACTGTAGTGTGAATATTGTTTGCAAAGGCAGGAAAAAGTGAATGGGTTTTATAGGAAGGATAAAAAGCCTTAGCAAAAACTCAAAAACAGGCAAATGAAAGCTAGATTCAGTAAAAATGATGCCACTTTGTCTGGCACAGAGGTGTGCTAAGTAAAGAAGAGGTAAGCTACAGAAGAATACAGGCAAAGAAAAGAAAATACAATCTAGGAGTTTACAGAGAAGTAAATTATGCCTATAATCTTTCATCTAAAGCATTGAAACTTCATCCAATATTTTAAATACAGATAATATGCAAACTTTCTGAAGTGCAATTTTCCCCCATAAGTCTTGCAAACATTGCCAGGAAGAAAAGTCCAAAGTCAAATTTTTTTACTATATATGCTTTATATATATATACTGTATTTATATTTTCTTTTTTCTGGTTGTAGTGAAGGGCTTTAAAATGGAGATAGATAAGAGAAAGTTATATGGTAAAAAGTAATAGTAAATGCCAAACTCTGCCAGTACTGTTTTAAGAGTTTACAAGTTCTAGTCTACAGCTTTAAATATAGTAATAGCACATAGCAAGTCTTGTCTTGCATCTTGTGTGATGCAAGACAAGACCATAAACTTAAAAGTCAAAGAGGTCTGTGTTGTAATAAGTCTAACTTTCTCCCTCTGTGACTTTTGAACACAATTTAAGCTCTTTGACCTTCAGATTTCGTATCTACATAAGAAAGACAATTACTTCTGTCTCATACTATTGATATGTCTGGTTTCCTGCTTGGCACAAAGGCAGGACTCAAAAAATGTTAGCTCTTATCCCATGAATGTCATTATTTTATTCATGGTGGCTTTTCTTTTAGTCACAGAAAAGACAATGTCAGTAATTTTTAAAGTTCAATATAAGGTTATGCCATGGTTCTTTTAAAACATATTGTAATTAACAACATCATTAATTCTATACATCTTTTTTTTGCTAGGTTGAGATTACTGTAGTTGGTATTAAGTGCTCAGTTAATATATGATACAGAGTTCACTTGCAGAGAAGAGAAACTACTCCATTTTGTGTTAGCAGAAAGGGCATTTTTTATAGAGTATTGAATGCTTAAAGAAATTTTGAGGGAGCTGAAAAAATTGTATGTAACTTGATATTTCAGGAACCATTTCCAGAAATATGTAATAGAACTGAGTTTCCAAGAAAGCTGCTAATTCTCCTTTGATCGGCAAGAAAGTTGTTCAGTATCATGAAGCCATGGCCCTACACTACTTCTATGATCTTCATGTGCAAAATGGATAGTCAAGCCCTGCCTCCTTTCCAACATAATTCAAATTCAAATTTTGCTCAAGCCTATCTGATTTTCAGTACCAAATCATATTTGAAATTCTAGATCCAAGGAATTAGAAAATGGATTTTTTTTTCGGTGTTTGTAGTGTAAATTCCTTCCATATAGAAATTTTTATAGAAGAAATTTAAAACTGATCATTGATAAATCACATATTGTATATCTACTACAGTCCAACACTTTTTATACTCAATAACCGATGTACTTCCTAAGTTTCTGAACAATAGTTGGTAACAATAGATACCTTCCTAATAAATATAATCATCTTTCATATAAATGAAATGTTACCCAGACTTTACCAGAAAGGCACATTCTCTAGTTCAATTAAAATCTCATCATAATAGTTGTTATGTTTAGCTAGACATAAATTTAAAAGTAATATATTCTAACGTTGTTGGACAAAGAGATAAGAAATAAAAGAAATTTGGTGGATACACAGACATTAAGAAAGAATACAGCCGGGCTTGGTGGCTCAGCCCGTAATCCCTCGCCTGGGGAGGCTGAGGTGAGTGGATTGCCTGAGCCCGCGGGTTCGAGACCCGCCTGGGCAACCTGGTGAGACCTCATCTCTACAATAAATCAAAAAAATTAACCGGGCGTGGTAGCGCACGCCTGTAATTCCAGCTACTTGGAAGGCTGAGGCGGAAGGATCGCAGGAGCCCAGCAGGTGGAGGCTGCAGTGGCCGGAAGCGGCCACTGCACTCCAGTCTGGGCGACAGAGTGAGACTCCAACTCAAAAAAAAAAAAAAAAAAGAAAGAATACAAGGGGGATCCCCCCAAAATATTAACCTATTATTACATGTTTAAACTTCCGTCACCTTCAAAGTACTTTCCATTTGTTTCAATACATCTATTGAGATGACAGCTCTTGAACTGCTGATATTGACAGTTTTTGAGCTCATCAATTTTGATGCCTTTTACTGCTTCTGTCACTTTTTGTTTCACATCTCCAACATTGGCAAAATGTTTCTCTTTGAGGACATTTTTTCCATTTGGGGAAACAAACAAGCAAAAATAAAAATCCCTCAGGATCAGATCAGGTGAATAGAGAGGGTAGGACACAGAGGTCATGCTGGCTTTGATCAAAAACTGCTGAACACTCAGCACTGTTTAGGCAAGTACATTGTTATGGTAGAAGAACCAGTCATCTGTTTGTCACAACTCTGGGTGTTTCTTCCACAAATTGTGACTCAACCTTCTCAGAACTTCTAGATAAAAACATTTGTTGACCATTTCATACAAAGGAAAAATTCTGAGTGTACTACAAGGGACTCGCCCTCCAAAAGACAATTCTGGTTTTTTGGGGGTTCCTCCCTGGCATATGGGAAATTTCTTCAGTCTCCATTTTTGTAACTAGTAAAATAAAGCAAAAAATAAAATAAAGTAATAATTAGATTTAGAACTTGTTTCTTTCACCAGCCATTCTATATTTACTTTGTCCACAGTGACTACCTCTATACTTCAGAATTATTTATGTGTTGGAGTGATCCAAAACTTTATTCCCAAAGGATCTAACACTTATTCTCCTGCATGCATTTTGTTACTCCAGTCTTTCATGAACTAGTATCAATGAAAACCACAGTATGTGAAATACCCCTTCGTATCCCTCTTGTGTTAAAAACAACCTCACTTGCCCATAAGCATCACAACCACCCATTCCAGATGACAAAGGACTGTCTCTTCTATTTGGCTAGTTGATCTAGCAGCATGAGCAGCTCAAATGACCATCTGGTGGTCTCAATGACAGTTCAATGGCATCACTATTGGAAGCAGTCTTCTAAGAGCTATAAACCAATAGAGCTCTGTGATGCAGAAACAAGAAGAAGATATACTGTGAGTTAGTCATTAGGTGTGATATAAGAAATACTACCTCTAGTTTATCATTCCAGGATAATGTGTTTTGGCTATGGGAAAACTAGTCTAGCCTTGTATTTTGGTCACATATTTGTAGAATATACTGTTTCTTGTAGTATGTCTTACTATGATGTGTGGTTTCTAACTAGAACAATATTAGGGTCTTTAGGAGTTCATGTAACCAGTTACTTGCAAATGATAGAGTGAGGATAAGGAATTCTGTTGGTGTAAACAAATTGCCTCACCTTTTTGGCTAGAAAACAAGTTCATTGTTCAAAAGTAAGATACTCTGATTTGAATAGGCATTCATTAAGTTTATGGTGATGTTGGCAGAAGGATGGCAGGCAGTGAGGAATAAACCGGAATATATTTCACTTCACATAAGAAAGCATTTTATACTTGACCTACCCCACACTATCTAGTCTCCTAGAGATATATATCACTATTTGGAGGCCTAAGTCTTTGCTTTTAAATGCTGGTATTTAGCAATCTAAGTGGAAGTAGCTAAATAAGCCTAGTGAAAATAAAGGAAGTTTACATGTGCTCACTTATAATCTTAATTTATATCATTGTGATCACTTTTTTGACTCAAATACTTTATGCAAATACAGAGTGCTTGGAAAGAAGCCAACTAACAGCCATAAAAAAGTATTTCATTAAACGTTTTTTCTACCGAGAGAATAATGTAATACGTAAGTATCCTCTTATTCTGGATCTATTTTGAGAAGTCAATAACCATACCCTTTCCCCAAACTGCTTGGTAATCTACCTGTTTTTAAATCTTTTCTTTCTAATTACCTGATCATCTGGCCAAACCATTGGCTCCTGCTCTTGAAAAACGTTGATCCATTCTGCTGCAAGTTCTCCTTCCATGCAATGTGACAACGATAGGTATTATTCAAATTCTTGTGAACAGCAAAACCTTCCCTCACTCTCTTTTCCAACCAGTAGACTGTTCAGCATTATAACCACACTTTTACTATTTCCATAACATAATGGAGAACCATCTATAAACCAGATTGAATTTTCTTTTTTCTCAATCTGTCTTTCATAAGGAACTTTTTATGAGGACATAAACATGGGTTGAGAAGTGGTAGCAGTTTAATAAAGGTATATATATGCACTGAGTTCAGAAACTTCTTGAGTTGTTATTTTAGTTTTCTTTGAAATTTTATAATATTTATAGTTACAAAAATTTTAATCTTCATATTAAATATAATATAAAGTGTATAGTTATAAATATTATAGTTAAAATAATAAAGATTGAAGTAAGGCCTTAGTGGCTGCCTGTTTAAATTTGGGGTATTACGTGAACAATTAGTCAGAAATTTTGATTATTAGTATTGTTACCTATTATGAACACTACAACACTTTTGCTTCCGGCTGTGAAATGTTTCCCCCTGTCTTCTAAATTCTGAGATATCATCACCTTAATTAAAATCAGAAGCCATAACAATTCAATCCTTACTATCATGCTGCAAAGAGCAGCAAATAGTATGCTATGGCTTTCTTTACCAATGAATTTCTCAATGACTTGGTGAAATACTTTTTTTCTGGATTCTCCAAGAGTCATGGTCAGCATATGTCTAATGGATCATAAAAAATTAAGCCACTCCAACATTGTTAACATCTTGAGAAGTTAGGATTCTTTCTTCTGGGTTATATCCAGAAATGTTGGCATCTCAACAATATGACATGATTATTTTAGTACACGTTTAAGAAATAAAGCAAGGGCACAGAACAACTCATGGATGCCTCAGTTAGAAGACTCAGATCTTCTTCTATGTGAAGTCTTATAAATATATCTATAACTAAAATTTTATTCCTTCCTCCTTCATCCAGTACAATCAAAATTGATTCCCATTTTTTTTCATTTTATGTTGATATAAGTTAGCAAAATTATTAATTAACTATAGTAAATAAACTTTATTCCAGGTCATCCTAAGATTTCTCTCCACAGATGTGTGAATAATGCAGTAGGTTGTAGTGGTGGGTCTTAAGAATTAGCATCTCCTCAAAATAACCATGACATATACCATTATTCTAAGTCTTAAGGTAGATCAGAAATAACATTATCACTCAAGGGAGAAAAACTTACTTCTCTGGGAAAGAAAGATAAGTGGGCATTCCTGGAATTCAATCAATTGAATCCACACAAATGTCCCCATGCTAATGTTTGAGGTCTCATTACTTTCCATACTATATAAATATACTAATTTTCTCACCAGACATCTGGCAAAATAGTAAATATTTTCAGTATCTTTGTGTAGCAAACAAAGCATCAGACTCTCTGCTGAAATTTGATAATTACTACCACTTTTTACCAATTATTTCCAGTTTTTGCTTTTCTTTGTAAGTCCTTGGATTGCACTTGTGATCTTGGCTTTAGGTAAAACCACCATACTGATTATGCCCAGACAGATTTGAGTAGAATTGCATGTATAACTTTAAGGGCAGTATTTAATCGACATTTCTGAGTTTTCTTTTCTGTTTACCATAGCCACTATGTTCAAGAAGGTATCTGCTTCAAGAATCTGAGTATCTTAGAGATTATGATAAGAAACATTCAATTCACCAGTCTTGTTTTGAGCTATTTAAATTTTGGAAGTTGTTCATTAATGCAGCAGCATAGCTTAGCCCATTCTGACTAATACATTGATTATCATGGATGTTAGACCTTTGTCTAAACAAGCAAACAAAGATTACATTTCTTTTAGGGCACTCAAAAATTGTCTAGAGCCATGCCTGTCTCTTGTAGGGATTTTGAAACTCGGTCTTGTCCTTTTTCTTTCCTAAACTCTCTAGCACAGTTGCTCACTTTAGAATTCATGCAATCTTCATTCTGGTCTTAAGGGTATATTGCAGCAACTAATCAGCTCACCAACTACTAGACTTCAATAGACACTCTCTCCCAAGAGACTACAGGTAATTGTTTAATGCTGTTTTGATTTAGCATACAATGAAACAGCCATGTTCTATATTCTGATATTAGCAGGATCTTAATTGCCTTCAAGCATAACCAGGTCAGATACTAAATACCAGATGCCCATTTCCTTTACCAGGTCCCAATTACTCTCAGTTAAAATGTAGTAGCAAATACAGGATTTACTGAAGTTATCATAAGCAGAAAATATTGTGAGGTTTTAGGAATAGTCTCTAGGTCAAGATCTTAAAAATAACTTTAAAACCAAAAAGAGGATTTGAGTTTAAAGGTTGCATTTCCTGCCATGATCAGGAAAACTGAATGTTGAATCAGTAAGTGATTATTACATCTGCTTACTTCAGGACCACAATACTTGTACTACAGTACACACACACACACACACACACACACACACACACACAGAGAGAGAGAGAGATACAATAATGGATATATTGTGTCCTACTCATTTCTCCACTTAATTCAAATCAAGATTTTTTAATTCAAGCTTAATTTAAATAAATCTGATTTAAGGAATTTAAATCACAACTAGAAATCTGGGTATAAGGAATCTTGTATTTTTATTTTGTTTTGTTTTAGGAATTCAGCAGAGCTGCATTACAAGAAAGCATGTTAGAAAAAGGTTGAAATGGATATTGAGTTACCCGAGCCAATTCATCTACCACAGTTTACTTATATGGTAGTGATTTATGGAGTGAAATCCTAATTGTGGAAAGGCTTTATAATTAGCACTTCGATTTTGAAGTGTTCCCTCAAGCATTAACTCAATAGAATTGTTGCCAAACTTTTAGTGCAATTTGCAACTTTAAGTATATAATTTGTGCCAAGTTCTGGTGATACAAAGATGAATTATACCAGTTCCTCACCCTTAAGGAGCTAACAGTCTACAATGCTGAAAAAACTGATCAATAGCTACGGTAATTCAGATATTAACACTGTACCAAGAAGAGAACAACATGCTAAGAGATTAATTTAGCTTCCGGTGGGTATAGAGCAGATATTTGGGAACACCTACATGAGTAAATTTAAATCATGCTTTAAGGGATATTTTTTCTGGCCTTAAATAAGGCAGGAAGTACAGTATTTCAGTAGACAAGAGCATGAGTAACTCATAAAAAAATGAACGTCCATATAAAGTATATGATCCTTGACCATAGTAGGATCTACAATAAATACTTGTTGAAATAAATAAGAAAAACTAGAATGCAGAGGTCAAAACAATGAATAGAAATGAAACTGAGAAGGTTAGGGTTTTTTTAGATTGTTAAGGACCTTTTAAGCCAGTTTTGACCCACAAGTTGTAAGTGGAAATCAGGTATATTGTTTTCATGCCAGACATTTAATTGGTGGTACAAAACTACTCAAGGCTTTCTTTTCTATGTTGTTCCAATGTTAAGAAAGTGGTTGGTGAGAGGAGATCCAAGATGGTCACTGTGGAGCAGCAAACTGATTCCTCTCTAACCAAGAAAGGCAGACAGTAGGGACATAATTGCAGATAGATGAAGACACTCTGAACAGTTTTGGTTGGGTGAATCACCCTGCACCCAGCAAATGTCTCTTTGAACACATAGAGACCAGAAAGTGATGGCAGATGTTGGAATCTGGGCACTCCATCCCTCACAGTGCACCAGGCTCACAGGAAGGCTTGTCCTATAAACAAGAGGGGATGAGAGATTCTAAGACAGTTTGGTTCAGTTTCCCTCATTCTGGCCATGTGTGAATCATTGGTCCCACATGAGAGGAGTCTTGGTTAGGGCACAGCGGTGGGCAACCAGAGCCCAAACAGAGCTGGGAAAAAACTTGCCCTTGGATAGCCTCTGAATTCATCCTTTCCATCAGTGGAACCCTGAGGCTGGCTCCCAGAATGGGCAATGTCATCTGCAGATTGAACTTGACTGGCTCTTGTTGCCAATGACTGGGGGCAACCCTCCTGACAAATCAGGATGAATCATCTCCCAGCTCTATATGGCCACAGGGAGGTTGCTCTGTGGCAGGGAACACACTCTCATAAAGTGCTGAGTGTAGACATGAACAAGTGGCATGAAAGACATCTGAAGGCTTTTCTGGTAGGAAGACTTCTGGGGTGCAAATGACATACATAGATGGGGGGCCCATTCCCCCTGCTCTCTGCAGAAGTGAATGCCTCTCTTTCTCTCACTGAATGAGCAAAAGAAAGGAGCTTATAATAGAAGGTAATTGACTAGCTTCAGAACAACAAAACTAAAGGGGACAGATAGACAGGGAAAAGAATCTTTTCACAAGTAAGAAAGAATTGATAAAAAATAGATAATCCTCAGAGTCTTGAAGAGACAGTACCCCAAAAAGCAGCTATCAGAACAAAAACAATAGAAACCACTCAGAATTACCTGTCCCAGATGATAGTCTCAGAAATCGAGGTTAAATGACTAAAATGAATAAAGAGAACTATGAGAAACTAGATGCAAAACTCACCGAAGTCATGCAGGAATTAAAAGTGGAGTTGGCCAATTTCAGAAAGGCCCATTCTGAAATAATGGAAATTAAGAACTTTATCCTGAAATTTAAAAAATATAGTAACAAGTATAGGGAGTAGAATCAACCATGCAGAAGAAAGAACCTCAGAGCCTGAAGAACAAAACATGAAACCAACCCAGTCTGTCAAAAACATAGAAAAAAAGGCTCAAAAAGAAGAAATGAAGTATCTGAGATATGTGGAACTATATCAAGAAGTCAAATCTAGGCTTAATTGTGATCTCAGAAGCAGAAAGGGAAACTGAGAACACCACAGAACAAGTATTCCATGAGGTAATCCAAAACAACTACTCACATCTTGCTAGAGAGGTTACCATTCAAGCACAGATATTCAGAGAATCCCTGCAAGGTATCACATGAGAAGACCACCCCCAAGACACATACTAACCTGTTTCCACAAAGTAAGCTTAAAATAAAACCATAAATGCAGCAAGAGAGAAAAGTCAGACCATCTGCCAGAGAAGACTATCAGAATTGCTCCAGACTTATCTGAAGTAACACTTCAAACCAAAAGTCTCATTTTTAACTTTCTCAAAGATAAGCAATTTAGTCAAAAATTTTCTACACTGCCAAGCTAAGCTTCATTGGTGACAGATAATTAAATTATTTTCCAGACATCCAATCCCTAAGAAGATATGCTGTCTCTAAACCAGCCCTTCAGATGATGCTTAAGAAGGTGTTGAACACAGGAAGAAATGAAATCAATCATATTCATCATAAAATTACAGGCAAGCACAGAGATAACCAACAACGCATTCACAAAAATGGAAACACACACATATATAAATACAAAAGTAAAAAGAAAGCGAAGCAGCCCCCTAAGAGTCTTATAATAGGAATAAATTCTCACATTTCAATAATTAATTTGAATGTGAATGGTCTGAATACACCACTGAAGAGACATAGACTGGAAAACTGAATAAAGATGCATGATCCAACATTCTACTGCTTCCAGGAAGCTTATCCCACTGAAAAGGACACCCACAGACTCAAAGTTATGATCTACCAGGCAAATGGAAAACTGTAGAGAGCAGGGGTAGCTGTTCTGATATCACACAAAGCAGACTTAAAACCATCAAAAGTTAAAAAGGAGATGGAAGGACACTACATAATGATAAAAGGCTCAATTCACTAGCAAGACATATCTATCCAGAAAGATATGCATACAACACAGGAGTGTCAGACTTTATAAAACAACTACTAAGTAAACTAAGAGAGGACACTAACAGTCACATAATCATAATTGGAGACCTAAATATTCCACTAACAGCCCTAGAGAGATCATCAAGGGAAAAAAACATAAAGGAGATCCAGAACCTTAACTCAACATTTGAGCAAATGAATTTAATAGACATCTACAGAACACTCCATCCAACATCTACAGAATATACCTTATACTCATCAGCATATAGAACATACTCCAAAATTGATCACATTCTTGGACATGAATCAAGTGTGAACAAATTTCAAAAGATACAAAATTACCATGCATCTTCTTAGATCATAGTGGAATAAAAATAAACATTTCCACCAACAAGATTCCCTCAAAACACTCAAAGATATGGACACTATACAACATGCTGCTGAATGACTTCTGGGTCAACATGGAAATCACAACAGAAAGAAAAAAAGATTCCTGGAAACAAATGATTATAAAGACATATTTTATCAAAATCTATGGGATTCTATGAAAACAGTATAGAAAGAATGCAAATAAACAGCCTAAAGACATACTTAGAGGTGCTGGAAAGTCAAGATCATCTAAATCCTAATTTTAGTAGAAAAATCCAGATCACTAGGATAAAATCACATTTCAGAATATAGATAAATATAGAAAGGATCAACAAGACAAAAAACTGGTTCTTTGAAAGGATACATAAGATTGACAGAACCCTTACCAGATTGAATAAGAGAGAGAGACAGAGAGAGTCAGAGTCCAAATAAATACAATTAGAAACACAAAAGGTAAAATCACAACTGACCCTGACCCTGAAAAAATTCAAAAGACTATTAGCGTTTACTATGGACACCTGTATGCAAGTGAACTGAAAAACCTAAAGGAAATGGAGGATTTTTTTGATGTCACACAATCTCCCAAGGTTGAAACAGGAAGAAATTGAAACTCTAAACAGGTCAATAACAATCCAGAAATTTGACTCAGTCATAAGAAATCTCCCTGCCAAAAAAGAAAAAAAAAAGCAAAAAGAAACAAACAACAACAAAAACACAAAACCCTGGACCAGATGAATTCTCAGTTGAATTCTACGAAACATACAAGAAGAAGTTGATACCAAACTTATTAAAAGTATTCCAGGTAATCAAAAATGAAATTTTCTCCAGCTCAGTTTATGAAGTTAACATCATATTGATACCAAAACTGGCAAAGTCCAACAAGGAAAGAGAATTACAAGCCAATCTCCTTGATGAACATAGATATAAAAGTTCTCAACAATATTGTAGCAAAATGAATCAAACAACACATCTAAA
Source organism: Tarsius wallacei (assembly GCA_963574415.1). Lineage (NCBI taxonomy): Eukaryota > Metazoa > Chordata > Mammalia > Primates > Tarsiidae > Tarsius > Tarsius wallacei. Next base: position 50,290 of record CAUYQG010081568.1, on the reverse strand, counting down.
GGATTCTCCAACATGACCAGGTGGGCTTCATTCCTGGTATGTGAGCTGGTTCAACATTCATAAGACGATAAACATAATTCAGCACATTGGCAGATGTAAAAACCAAAAAACACAAGATTAAATCATTAGATGCAGAAAAAGCATTTGACAAAATCCAGCATCCTTTCTTGATAAAAACCCTTGAGCACCTAGGCAAATAAGGAATATTTCTCAAAACAATAAGAGCCAACTATGATAAACCTACAGCCAAGATTTTGCTTAATGGGCAGAAACTGGAAGAATTTCCCCTAAGAACTGGAACTAGACAAAGATGCCCATTCTCACCCCTCTTATTCAGCATAATGCTAGAAGCCCTAGCCAGAACAATCAGGCATAAGAAGGAAATCAGGGATATTCAAATAGGAAAAGAGGAAGTTTACCTATCTCTCACTGCTGATGTTATTCTATACCGAAAACTCTACAAAGTCTATCAAAAGCCTCCTTGCACTGATAACCAACTTCAGTAAAGTCTTGGGCTACAAAATCTGTTTGCAAGAGACAGTTTCATTTCTATACACCGGCAACAAAAAGTTAGACAACCAAATAGTCAACACAACCTCATTCACAATAGAGACAAAAAAAGGAAGAAGGAAGGAAGGGAGGGAGGGAGGGAGGGAGAGAAGGAGGGAAGGAGGGAAGAAGGGAAGGAAGGAAGGAAGGAGAAAGAAAGATAAACAGACCTTGGCATCCACCTATCCAGGGAAGTGAAAGAACTTTACAATGAAAACTACAAAACATTACTCAAAGAAATCAAGGATGACATAAACAAATGGAAAAATATCCCATGATCATGGAGTGGAAGAATCAATACTCACAAAACGTCTATCCTCTCTAAGGTAATCTACGGGTTCAATGCAATATGCATCAAATTACCAATATCATTTTTCAAAGACCTGGAAACAACAATATAGAAATTCATATAGAAGCAAAAAAGAGCACAAATAGCAAAAACAATCCTCAGCAAAAGGAACAAAGCGGGGCGGCATCACTCTTCCAGACTTTAAACTTCATTACAAGGCTATAGTAACCAAGACAGCATGGTATTGGTACAGGAATAGGCACATAGACCAATGGAATAGGAAAGAGATTCTAGAAACAAAAACACAGTCTATCAACCCACTCAGCTTTAACAAAGTCACCAATAACAATCACTGGGGAAAGGAGGTCATATTGAGCAAATGATGCTGGAAAAACTGGCTGACCACTTGCAGAAGAATGAAACAGGACACCCACATATCACCATATTAAAAAAATCAACACAAATGGATCAAAGACCTAAACGTAAAACCTCAAACTATAATAATCCTAGAAGAAAACATAGAAAAAAGCTTTATGCACATTAGAGTAGACAACAAATTCTTGGCCAAGTCCCCAAGAGCGAATGCCATAAAAGTTAAGATACAAAAGTGATACCACATCAGACTGAAAAGCTTTTGCACAACAAAATAAACCATCAAGAGAATAAAAAGACAACTCAGAGAATGGGAAAAAATATTTGCCACTTATACATCTGACAAAAGCCTAACTTCCAGGACCTACAAGGAACTCAAATTAAGTAAAAAGAAAAAAAAAAAAGCCCATTAAAAAGTGAGAAAAAACGTGAACAGACACTTCTCAAAAGATGACATACAAGCAGCCAACAGACACATGAAAAAATGCTCAGCCTCACTAATCATCAGACAAATCAGACAAATGCAAATCAAAACTACAGTGAGACTTTGATAAGGATGGCTATCATTAAGTAGTCAAAAAATGACAGGTGCTGGAGTGGTTGTGGAGAAAAGGGACTGTTTTTACACTGTTTTTGGGAATACAAGCTAGTTAAACCTCTATAGAAAACAGGGTGGTGATTCCTAAAAGAACTAAAAATTGATCTTCCACACAATCTAGCAATCCTAGGAATATACTCAGAGGAACACAATTTGCTTTACCAAAAGCATACCTGCACACACATATTTACAACTTCTATAGTTCTCTGTTCTACCAGCTGAGCTATCGAAGGGTGCTTGTACATACATATTTACACTATTCCCACAATAGCAAAAGCATGGAACCAACCCCACTGCCCATTGAAAGTGTACTGGAAAAGAAAATGTGGTATACATACACAATGGAGTATTATACAACCATAAAGAACAAAATCAGGCTGGGCACGGTGGCTCTCGCCTAGAATACCAGCACATTGGGAGGCCAAGGTAAGAGGATTGCCTGAGCCTATGGGTTCGAGGCCAGCCTGGGCAACTTGATAATACCTCATCTCTACAATAAATCAAGAAAAATTTGCTGGGCATGATGGTGCACGCCTGGTTCCAGTTACTTGGAAGGCTGAGGCAGAAGGATCACCTAAGTTCAGCAGGCCAAGGCTGCCAGTGGCCATGAGTGTGTCACTGCCCTCCAGCCTGGGCAACAGAGTGAGACTCCAACTCAAAAAAAAAAAAGAAAAAAGAAAAAAAGAAAGAACAAAATCATAGTCTTCACAGCAACTTGGATGCAGTTGGAGACCATAATACTAAGTGAGCTATTACAGAAACAAAGAACTGAAGCTGCACATTCTTACTCATAAGTGGGCCCTGAATACAGTCACCTTAGCACAAGGGTGGGATCGACAGGCACTGAGCATTACTGGGGGAGTGAGCGCCAGTTAGAAGCCCAAATTTCACCTGCATGCAGCCTACTTATGTAGTTAGTCCTCACTTGTATCCTACATCTCTATAACAAAAAATAAATAAGTAAATAAATAAAGTTATTGCTCCAATTATAGGCAATGTAGGCAAATAGAAGTGTTTTGTACAAGGAAATTTTAGAGACATATCTTTGTAGTGATAACTCTGATAATGTAGTGAGAAGAGATTACAGCATAGACAACTGAAATCTGATCAGCAGAATACTATATAAGAGTTGTGAAATAATCAGAAATATATATCTGACTTCTCCCAGTTCCTGACACAGAGCTTCTAAAACTGTTGTAACTTCCTGAGCAGTATAGCAATTTTCTGAGTGACAGGAGCATCTTTTGTTGCAATATTTGGTCTCTGTCTGGTTTCTGACACAAGAGCTTCTAAGACCCTTAAGATCTTTGGAGTGACAAGAGTGTTTTTTCTTCATTAATTAGATGACTGGTGGCTGACATCCCCTTCATAATTCCTGAATGAGGTAGCTGACAAATGAACCAATCTCATGTTTAGAGGATTTGAACATTTATTCTCACCCCGTAATAAGTGAGGAAGGGAGAGGGATTGGAGACTGTGTGCGATCACAGACAATCAATAATTTAATCTGCATGCCTATGTAATGGAACTTCCATAATAACCTAAACAATGGAGCTTGGAAAGCTTCCAGATTGGTGAACAGATCCACATGACAGGAGGGGGGCTTACCCCAACTCCATGGGGACAGGATGTGCTTAGGACCTTTCCAGAGCTCAATCTATGTGCCTTTTTATCTAACTGTCCATCTGTATTCTTTATCATATCCTCTGTAAATGTAAGTAAATGTTTCCCTGAGTTCTGTGTTCTGTCATAGCAAATTATCTAGCCTGAGGAGAGGGTCATGGGAACACCTGATTTGTAATCAGGTCAGATGGAATTATGAGTAACTACTTGTGACTGGCCTCTGAAGTGGAGAGCAGTCCAGTGGGACTGAATCCTTAAGCTGTGGGGTCTGTAGGACACCAGTTGGTATACAGAGAGTTGAAGAATTGGTTGGTTACAAGGATCTCCACACATTTGGTGCCAGAAATGTCAGAGATGTTGAATATAAAGGAAAAAAACAAGTTTTTTTTTTCTTTTTCTTTTTTTTTTTTTTTGAGTCTGTGTTTACTGGAGCAGAAAGCAGTAAGAAAAGGAGGAAGCTCATCTCAAAAATTTTAAGAAGAAATAAAGACATAGTTGAAAAAATATATGGATGAAGAAGGAAGAGGAAATTCCAGAAATAAATTCAATATTTTATCTTGGCTTTCTGAGTGAATGATGATATCTTAGGTGGGATGCAAATGCTTAATGCTCTATTTGTGTTCCTATATTTCCCATGTCCCTTGCTGTTAGATAGGACCATGTAACCACTTCTCAATGAGCTGAGAGCAGAAATAGCGTGTGTCCCTTTGGGACAAAAAAAAATTTGCAATTTTCTGGCTCTTTCTTCCCTAATCTGATGGCAGTGAAGGTCCAGAGCCGAGATGACTGAACTACTAGATGTAAACTGTTGTCCTAAGTTATTTGATGAATAGAAGCAAACCTAAATGTTCTCCAATCTTCATAATAACGTTGAGCTAAGCAAGACATTATTTTTCATATGTAAATTTACTGCAAATATGGAATTCTTTTTATTACAGTTTAGTTAATTTACCCTGACTAAAAAGTGAGTAGAGAGAACAGAACATTTGTCGAAATAAATAATGACAAAATTTATTGAATATGTACCATATACTCATCACTGTTTTAAGCACATTTATTGCATGTGACAACTCATGTGCTCCTCGAAACAGCCCTATTAAAAAAAGGTTGTTTTATCCTAATTCCATAGATAAGAAGATTGAGGCACAGAGGATTTAAGTAATTTAATTTCTTATAGATACTGTGATGTGAGCTTGAAATTCTGGATCTTATTTTACACATGCTAAATTTAAGACAAGAATATCCAATGTGCATATAGAGATATTCTTCAGTCACATTTAATTTTGTGATATTTAAATCCATGGACAAGCTAAATATATTTGGAAGCATATAAATGCAAAAATAAAGGAAGTCTAATAGTTATTACATATATTATATATATTATATATACATACATAATGAAAAAGGAAGATTTTTTAAAAAGCAGAAAGAAAACTCTAAGAGATAGCAGGACAACTAAGATCCCCAACATCTTTCTCTCCTTCCTTACCTCTAACCAGTGGGATAACTAGCTGTCAATTTGCAACTCTCTCTTCTTTTCTACCCATAGGTTCTATTAAGATTATTTTATGCAGTCACTAATTTTAAAATAATTTTTTGTGTCAGTTGATTTCAATTTTATATTGTCAGTTCTTGACTTATGTCTGAGGTCTGGACCAAATATGTTTAAATGCCTATTGGGATATTCACTCTGATGTCTAGTAGGCATTGCAAATGAGATACATCCAAAATTTACCTTTATCTCTTTTCATATTATTTGTCGCTTTTCTAGACTTCTCTATTCCAGCTAATTACCTATAATTTAACCTTGTTGCTTAGGCCTGTAATGAAGAATCACTCTTTACTCTCTTAATTCACTTATATTTTTCTTTCAATCTATCAACAAGTGTCATTGAGGCTGCCTTCAAATATATATTCCATATCCTACAACTCCTTACTCCTCTTTTATTAACGTCTGTCCTAGATGCCATTATTACTTGCCTATTATGCTGAAATAACATCCAAAAAGAACATACATTATTCCTTTTGTCTTCAACAGGCTATTTATCATATAATGCTAGAGTGATATATTTTAAAACATATCAGGTCCTATAACTATCTTTTTCAGAAGCTGTCAATAACTTTCTTTCACTTGTAGTATGAAAATCAAAATGATTTAGTTTGGCCTAGAGTGTATCACAATATCTGATCAATATCTACCAGTCAGATCTATTTCTTCTAATTTTCTCCTGATCTCTATATTCTTCTTTTTTAACTTTTTATATGTTTTAACAGTTTTATTATGGCAAAATTGATATAAATAGAAGTACATACTTAGAGTCTACAACTTGATCAAGTGTGACATACTCACACAACTATCATAATCAAAATAGTGATCACACACATCACCCCATACATTTCCTTTGTACTATTTCACAAAACTACCATCTCTCCTGCCTCTTCCCTTCTCAGACAACCTCTGATCTCCCTTATGTCAATACAAATTGGTTTTTAATTTTTTAGAGATTTATATAAATGGAACATATGGTTTATAATCATTTTAATCTGTCTTTCACTCAGCATAATTATTTTGTTTCATTTATGTTTTTGCATGTATTTGTAGTTCACTTGTTTTTATTGCAGAAACACATTACATAATGTACATATACCAAAAGATGTTTATTAATTCACCTGTTGGTAGACATTTGGGATTTTTCTTAGTTTGAGGCTACTAGCAAAGAAAATGTTCTGAATATTTATGAAGTCTTTGTATTGTCATGTGCTTTCAATTCACTTGGGTAAACATGTAAGAGTGGAATGGCTGAATCATATAGAACGAATATCTTTAACTTCTTAAGATACTGATGAACCCTTCTCCAAAGTGTTTATGTTATCTCACATTCCCATCAGCAGTGTATGAGAGTTTGAGCTCTCCCCACAGTTAGTATGTCTATTTATTTCCTAGTGTTGCCGTAACAAAGAACCACTAACTGGGTCACCTAGGCAACAGAAATGTATTCTGTTATAGGCCTGGTCGCTAGAAGTATGAAATTAACGTATTGGCAAGCCATACTTCCACCAGACTCTAGGTTAGACTCCTTAGGTCTCCTTCTTTGCCTCCTCTAACTTCTGATAGTCACCAGCAATCCTCGAGATTCCCTGGTTTGTGGTAGCATAATTTAAATCTCTGCCTCCATCTTTACATAATCATCCTTCCTCTACATGCATCTGTGTTCAAATTTCTCTCTGATAAGGACAAAATTATGGGATAAGTCGTGTCTTACTCAAAATTCATATGTTGAAGTATTAATCCCCAGTATCCAAGAATGTGACCCTACTTGAAGATAAGGTCTTTACAAAAATTATCAAGTTAAAATGAAATCGAGTGGGACCTAATTTATTATGATGGGTGCCCTTATAAGGAGAGGGAATTAGGACACAGACACACCTTCAGAAGGAAGACAGCATGTGGACACAGGGAGAAGTTGGCCATCAGTACGTCAGTGAGAGTAACCTGGAACAGATCTTTTGCTCATGACCCTCAGAAGAAGCCAATCTTGCTGACATCCTTGATCTCAAACTTCTTCTAGCCTCCCAAACTGAGTGAAAATATTAGGATTTTTTTTGTTGTTTGTTTGTTTTGTTTTTTGTTTAAGCCTTTCAGTTTATATCACATTGTTAAGTCAGCCCTAGGAAATGAACACAGATTTTATCAGAGTTGAGCCCACTCTAATTCTGTACAATTTCATCTTTATTTGATTACATTAGCAAAGACTTTATTTCAAAATAGTCACATTCTTGAGTTCTGAGTGGACATAAATTTTGAGTGGACACTATTTTACTCAGTATAATGTGGTCAGGATTTTGAGTTTAATATATTATAATAGACATATAATAGAATCTTATTATAGATGTAATTTGTCATTTTCCTAACAATTAATTCTATGGAAGATATTTTCATATGCTTATTTGCAATTCATATATCTTCTTTGATGAATTTGTTGTAAAAAACATACTGCATACATGTTTGGGGGTTGTTTGTTTCTATTATTGAGCTTCGAAAAATCTTATATATTCTGGATAACAATACTTTGTAAGATGTATGCTTTGCAAATATTTTTTTTCTGTCAATAGTTCATCTTTTTATTTTCATATTAGTGTCTCCCAAAGAATAGGAATTTTAAATTTTTGTTTTCATGGATTGTGCTGTTGTATCAGATCTAAGAAATAAGATTCCCTTCTGTTTTTATCCAAAAGTTTTATAGTTTTGGGGTTAACATTTAGTTCTATGATCTATTTTAAGTTAATTTTTGTATCTAGTGCAAAGTAACATTGTTCTCCATTTTCTGGATGAACTTTTGTAGACCTAAAATTATTTTGTCTCCCAAATGTAGCATTTATCCATGAAGCCATTAGGGCCTAGAATGTGTGTGTGTGTGTGTGTGTGTGTGTGTGTGTGTGTGTGTGTGTGTGTGTAATTTATTTTTAATACAAATTTAATTTCTTCACCAAATATAGGGCTATTCAGGTTACTTATTTAATCTTGAGTGAGCTTTCCTAACTTGTATCTTTCAAATAATTTGCCCGTTTCACCTAAGTTTTTAGATTTATTGGAAGTAATTTGTTCACAATATTCTTTTGTTCTTTTAATCCACAGACTCTGTAGTAAGATCACTTCTCTTATTTTTGACAGAGGTAATTTCTGTCCTTTCTCTATCTTTTGATAAACTTTGTTTACATTTCATTCTGTTGAAAATAATTTCTATTGGTCTTTTTGCTTATTTTTGACTCATTCGTTATTTATACATGTGTGAACTTCCAAATATTTTAAGATATAACAGCTATCATTCTGATTGATTTTTATCTTAATTTTATTATGGCCAGATAATGTACTATATATGATTTGAACACATTTAAATCTAGACTTGTTTTATAACCCAGAATATGATCTATTTGTGTGAATGTGCCATGTATACTTAAAAAGCATTTATATTGAACTGTTTTTAAATGGAGACTTCTATAAACATGAATTAGGTCAAATCAGTTGTGAGTATTGTTCAAATTTTCTATACCTTTATTTATTTTCTGTTCAAATGCCATATCAATTATTGAGGGTAGGTAATAAAATGTGAAATTATAGTTGTAAACGTCTATTTCTTTTTTGCAATTATAACATTTTTGCCTCATATATTTTGAAGCTATGTTATTAGTTGCAAAAATATTTAGCCTTTTTATATCTTCTTGATGAATTTTCACCTTTAGCATATAAAATAATCTCTATCCCTCAGGTTATTCCCTACTCTGAAATCTACATTGTCTGATATTAACAAGCAGCTACTCCAGCTTTCTCTACATTAGTTTTAGAATTATAGAATGGTATACAATCAGTTCTTTGTAGCCACAAGTTTCCTATTTGTGGGTTCCACGAACTGGGAATCAAAAACATTTTTAAAATAGTAATAATAAAATTACAACACAATAATAACATTAATACAAATTACAAAAATACTGCAATGAAATACCTATTTACATAACATTTACATTGTGTTAAATATCATAAATAATTTAGAGACAATTTAAGGTATATGAGATGTGCATAGGTTATATGCAAATACTCTGCAATTTTACATAAGGTACGTGAGCATTTTCTGTCTTTGGTATTATAGGGGCAGTCCTAGAAACACTCACCCACAGATACTAATGGAGGACTACATCTTTTTCTATCTTTTTATTTTAAATTTATTTTTCTTTATATTCACACTACATTTCTTAGAAGCACTTCATAAGTTCAGTCTTGCTTTTTTTTTTTTTTTTTGGAAAGCAGTTTATTAAAAAGACAGAAAAGTTTTCACAGCAGGAAGGCACCTGCAAGAGGACTGCCGTCTTACTTTTGCATCCAAATCACCATCTCTTTATTTAATTGATGGTGCTCAGGTTATTTGCATTTAGTATGATTTTTGAAATTACTAAGTTTAACTAAATTACTAGACTTATTTTTGTTACTTGTCCTGTTTTTTTCTTTGTTTCTTATATTCTCATTTTTCTGAATTTTTTTGGATTGAATATTTTTAAATATAAGCCCATTTTATTTTCATTACTGGCCTTTTAGCTGTAAGTATTTTGTTGCTTTAGTGGTTGCATTAGAGTTTACAATATACATCTCTAACTTATGAGAGTTAACCTTTAATTTATATTTCATATATTGTATAAGAACATGACAATAGTATTCATCTATTTTTCTTTGGGCTATAATTGTCATATAATATATATTCAATAATACATTTATTATTTTAGTTATTGTCATTTTAAGATAAACATTAAGAAAATAAATATATATTGACCCACAAAGTTACCACTTCTGATGGTCTTCATTCTTTTTGTATAGATCTATATTTCCATTTGATATTATTTTCCTTGGTGAATACTGGTGTTGAATTATTTCATTATTTGCATATCTGAAAAAAATATTATTTTTAGTATTTTTATTAAAATGAAGAACATAAGACACATTTAATCATTTTGTAGTGCACAATTAAATTACATTTAGTATACTCACAGTGGTGTACTAGCAACAACTCTACCTTGTTTCAATTGTTTTAGTTTTTGGAAAACATTTTTGCCAGTATAGAATGTTAGGCTGACAGTTTATTTTCTTTTAGTACTTTGAAAATGTTGTGCCACAAATTTTTCACTTACATTTTTTAAAAAGGGTGGGCAGTTTTCCTCTTTTATCTCTCTTCCTCTAAGACACATACAATTTTCCTCTACTTTTAAGATTTTCTCTTTATCATTAGTTTTGAGTAATTTGACTACAAACATTGTATATTTTTATTTATTTCCTTTATAGTTGGGGTTATTTCAACTTCTCAGATTTTTAATTTTATGATTTTTATTAAGTTTAAGCATTTTATCAGCCATTATTATTTCTTCAATTTTTAAAAATCTTTCCTATCCCAAACATTTTGATAACTCCAATGATCCATGTATTAGATCACTTGAGTTTGTTCCAGCTCACTGAAGTTTTTTCTTTGTTTTTCATATTTACTTCCTCTGTGCTTTTTATCTTAAATATTTTATGTTGCTATAGTCACAAGTATATTAATCATTTCTTCTATCATGCTTAATATGCCTTGAACCCACCCTATCCAATGTGTTTTTCATCTTAAATTCTATAGTTTTTATTTATAGAATTTTGACTTGTATCTCATTTTTTGTATCTTTAATGTTTCTATTTAACTATTTGGACTTATAGAATATAATAATAATATTAGTGATAATAATGTTAATGTCTACATTTGTTAATTATAATATCAGTGCTAGTTCTAGGTCAGTTTCATTTTTTTTCTCTTTATTATAGGTCATTTTAAAAGTGAAGAAATGGAGATTTGGTGTAAGTTTTAATGAAGCACTGGTAAACTGTTTATATAGCTTACTGAAAAAGTGAGAATTTCAGATTTTTTGAACCTTAAAGTGGCAAAAACACACAGAAATACAGTGATATCAATACTGAAGCTTCTCACTCTGGCCCCATTGTTCTAGATTTTGGTAGTTTGGGAAGGTTGCCTGTTCACACAACTAAAGTCTACAGCAGGGTAAGTGGTTGAATTTAAGACCACTGCATAAAGTTGCATCTCCTAAAGACCTACCCCATCAGTTTGCTGAGCTCTTCATCACAAGAGATAATTAGATCATTGTCCATTCCTTCAATTTAGGTGGAGAGGAAATAAAAGAAATATCTACCCCCATACTTTCTCACTATACTCCCATACTCAACAGGACTTGGGGAGCAAAAATTTATAGCCTGTCTATCTTTCACCTTAAAAATTAAAGTAAAAAAAAAAGTGGTCCAATAAGTATTGCTTCTCTGTGGAGTAACTTGTTACAATTGTCTAAATTTGACATTTCCTTCTTCAGTTGTTTAATTTATCTTTATTTTAGAGTGCTAACCTCTTTTGATATTCTTTATTCTAAAACATATTTCTCTTACTTTGTTCATCATTATCTCTCAGGCCAAGTCATATACTAATCTCTGAGAGTCTCATATTTAAAACTCATGATATCAACTACTATGTCCATATATCTCTTCAAAATCTACTTATATATTTATAACTAGCTTGCACATCTAGTTCTCTCTCCAAGTTCTTATGAGCTGAGGTCTACAACACATCTCTAATTAGTTCAATCAACTAATGTATAAAGAAAATTAAGGTCATTTGAGTAAGATACTTACACACACATTTATTGCAGCATCATTCACAATGGCAATAATATAGAACCAATCATGCTGCCCATTAAAAAAAGACTGAATAAAAAAATATGGTACATATACATGATGAAATATTACCCAGCCATTAAAGGGACAAAATTATGAACTTCACAGCAACTTGGATGCACTTAGAATCTATAATATTGAGTGTTCTATCACAGAAACAAAGAGCTGAGTACCACATGTTCTCATTCATAAGTAGACCTTGAACAATTATCATAATACTATAAGAAAGGGATTGGCAGTAGTGGGAAACTGCGAGGGGAGCATGAGTCACACCTCATCAACAAGGGTACCTACTTAATAAACATTTCTATACCTAACCCTGAATTGTACCCCACATCTTTAAAACAAAAAAAAAAATTAAAAACAAAGATGATTTCTACAGGGTAAAACATTATCCAGAAGACAATATGTTGCTGAAATCTCTTGGAGTCATAGGGTTCTTTGGTTTCAATCCTATCTCTTTACCTATGTTTATTTGAGAGTTAGCATTTCCTTTTTTTTAATTATAAAGATGTGGGGTACAATTCAGGGTTAGGTATATAAACGTTGATTATGCAGGTATCCTTGTTGATGAGGTATGCCCCTCTGTCCCCTAGCAGTTTACCTCAACTGCCAATCCCACCACACCTTCCCTGACAGTTTCCCACTGCTGCCAATCACTTTCTTATAGTATTATAATTTTTCAAGGTCCACTTATGAGTGAGAACATTCGGTACTCTGTTCTTTGTTTCTGTGATAGATCACTGAGTATGATCGACTCTAAATCCATCCAAGTTGCTGCAAAGCATATGCATCCATATGTTTGTCCTTCTTTATTTAACTTCATCAAACTAATGAGCTTCTGCAAACAAAAGAAACCATCAAGAAAGCAGGTAGACAGCCCACAGAATGGGGAAAAAAAATATTTGCCAACTATATATCTGACAAAGACCTAACGTCTTGGATCTAAAAGGAACTCAAAAGTGCCGAAAGGAAAAAAACAAACAGCCCCATTTAAAAGTGGGCAAGCCGGGCTCAGTGGCTCAGCCTGTAATCCCGAGCCTTGGGAGGCTGAGGTGAGTGGGTTTGTCTGAGCCCGCGGGTTCGAGACCCACCTGGCCACTTGGCAAGACCTCATCTCTACAATAAATCAAAAAATTAGCCGGGCGTGGTAGTGCACACCTGTAGTTCCAGCTACTCGGAAGGCTGAGGCGGAAGGATCGCCGGAGCCTGGCAGGTCGAGGCTGCGGTGGGCGGGAGCGGCCCCTGCACTCCAGTCTGGGTGACAGAGTGGGACTCCAACTCAAAAAAAAAAAAAAAGTGGGCAAAAGACATGAGAGCTAGAATTTTCTAAGTTTTAAAATTCTGAGCCTCAGTTTTCTCATCTGTAAATTTGGGATTATAGAAATTACATCACTTGCTGTGAATACTAAATCGTCATTCACAGAAAATCACTAGTATACCTCGTATATGGTAAGTTCTCTACAAAAGTAAGTTCCTCCAGCTATTTTGTTTCCAGTTTTATGTTCACTATTAGGTAGTCCATGGGGTCTATTTGTTAGGATTTTCGGTTTCTCTTCTTTAAAAACTTGTTTTATTGCCAGTTTTTGATAGTTAGATTTTAGGGTAACTAAGAATATGTATTAAGATTAATATTTTTCTTTAATAATAATATATTTATGTTCTTCTAATTGGCTAGAATTATAAATAGATGATCTTTAAAAAGATCTTATAAATATTTTGGTAGCTTCTGTACTTTTAACTCTTGGGGAATTTTTTCATTGACAATCATGGATATTTTTACTTGGCTAATTTTTCTACTCATCTCCTTTAAAAATGAATTACAAAACTGGCTATCTCCTGAAATTCTCTGCTATGAAAAACAAAATTCTACACTCTGACTCAAATTAATTACCCATTAGCTACTTATTGGAAATACCACCAACCCCAGTTTGCACTGGACTGTCTATGTAAATATCCCGAAGTGATTCATATATTATGTAAGCAGTGTATGTCTGGAGGTGAAAGCCAATAGAAGTTCCTTAATTTTTTTATGTGCAATAATTTTGATTAGGTAATGTGACTTATGAAGCTATCTTGCTGTCATTTTTCTTGAGATTTTTCAATTAGCTTCCAGTTTCCAATTCTGACTTTTCTGTTAAGTAAACATCTATCAAGGAACATCAGCAATTTCAATTTTGTGCATGGAAATTAAATAAAGAAAAATATTCTTTGCCTCAGGATTCAATGAATCCTGACATTCATTGCTTTCCTATATTTCATTGTAAACCAGTAATGCACCAAAAAAGTGTTTATTGCAGAGGAAGTTATGCTTAATTTTTCTGGCAAATGAACAAAAGTCCTCCTTTCCACTTCCATCTATACAAGATAAAAAAGAAATATTATAGTGTTCCTTTTTTCCTTATAGGTTTTTCATTTTATTTCAAAATGCTAATAAAGTTTATGCTCAATTTGTAATTATAATGACAGTTGGCATTGTCAATATAGTATGTACTACAGATAACTATTCAGTTCAATTAAAACTGGTTAACAAACATCTGTTCAAAATGTTTTTAGGAAAATAATATTAAACCATTTCAATTATTTTAACTTCACAAATAATTTCCTTTCTTGTAATTTTATGGTGGATATAATTTGAAAGAGAACCTAATGTTTTATTATCAGGTGTGTGGTTCATACCTGAATGAAAAGTACACACAATAATCCCGCGTAGATGCCAGGACACACATTTGATAATCTGTATAATCTGGAGGCAGGATATCAGCCAGTAACAGTCATGTATTCACTCACTCATTCAGGTTTTACCATCTGATACTGAATATAATGATGAGAAAGGCAATCCTAACCTCACCTTCATAGAAAGTACAGATAATCAGGTGACACAGAATTCAAGCATTTCTGCCCATGTCACATATAAAACCTTTACTCATAAGAACCATTAGTCTCTGAACCACGTCACTAAAGTGGGCTTAACAATCTTGGTGATCAAGCACTCTAGACCATGACTGATTAAAAGAAGTAAATCAAATATGAGTGAAACTAACTGTTAAATGGCAAAGACATTAACAAGAAATGGAAAGCAATTTAACTATGAGAGTGAATAGAAAAAATAGATACAAAGAACTAGAAAAGTTCAAAAAACATTTTAACCTAAGCTCTTGTCAGTTTGACTGACCTTATGTTTTACTCAACTCAAAATAGATCATTGTCATATTTAATTTTAATTTATTCATTTAACATTTTTTACTATTATATGGCATGTAGCACATATAGATCTGGACTTATAAGCAATCGAATAATATATGACCCATAAATTAAGGGAACATAGTAATGTACATATGTATATATACCTGTGTTTGGTGTCTGTGTCTTGTGATTTTGAGGTGGAGCACGGGGAGCATGGATACAGCGATAGGTTTGGGTTTCAAGAATCAAAATCAATCAGAAGTGATACAGAAAATATAGTGTCAAGAAAGAACTTTTAACTGAAATATAAGTTAGTTGAGAATAAGGGTTAAACTTGAAATTGATGAGAAAGAAGGTGCTGAACTATAACAAAGGTAGCATGACAAGAATGGTATCCATGACACAATAGAATGAGGTTAGAATCAGGGTAAAGATGGAAGGCACCTAGTCCAGTATGTTAACTGAAAGAAGGTTATGGGTAAGAATTTTTGAAGATAATAATGCTAGGAATTGTGAATGTTTGCATTATTGTTCAGCTAATATTCAGTATATTTCCTGCCTCACTATAGGCAGAATATATTTTTGTCTCATTGATTTTGGCCTTTGCCATATGAGATGGTTTGGCCAACAGAGGCACAAGGTAAGTTCCAAATGTAGGTCATAAGAGATATCAAGTACTTGTCCACAACTTTCTAGGATTTTTTTTACCTGTGCCATAAAAACAGCTCCCGCCTCTGTAGCCTGCTCCTCACCCAAATATAGATGAAGCAGAGTTTCCCTGTCAACCTGAGCACCTATGGGAATAAATATTTCTTGATAATAAATGATAATTTTCATTGGTAATTTTTGCTATTATTGTTATTGCTGTATACACTACTGAATTTTGAGATGTTTTGTTATTGTACCAATAGCCAATTAGGAAATTAATTTGTATCTAGATTGAGAATGCTGCATTAGCAAACACCTAGAGTGAGTGACATTGGCTTTGAGACCAGCTAATGGATTAACGGGAAAATTCTTAAACTTTTAAGGGAGGTTGGGTAAATAATGAACTATGTAATGTGATAACAAAATATTTGGTAAAACTTTTGTCTGTGGTAACTTGGGAGATCAAACTAATATATAATAAACCTATAGTTTTGGTAAGGAAGTTATGAACAGAACTTTGAAAGCATGACATGAATGCTACTAGATGCATTTGGCAAGGTACTGAACAGGGGGAAATAAGTCTAGAAAAGAGCTGGAGTTTTAAATCAGAGTTTAGAGGGAATATTGGGGGGGCTGAATTACAGGATTAAATCAAAGGCATAACCATTATGATGCAGCTTCAAGAAGAAAGTAAAAAATCCAGAGCACTCTTAACAAAAGAGCATACCTTTTGTTAAGATCCCTAAGTGACCTAAAGTAGCATCTAGTGTATTCTTTGAGCTGGACCAAGGAGTGGGTAGCAAGCCAAGGATATGTTCCTACAGATGTGTGATATGTAAAAAGAATCATAATTAAGCCTAAAGAGAAAGAACAGCAAGCCTAAAAATATATATGAAAAAGAAAGTAAATAAAAAGTAAAAGCACTTGGTGTTCACTAGCATCAAATACATAGGAAATCTACAGTATTAAAGACAGTTATACTAGCATAATCACTGCTAGCCTAGAATAAGCAAGACAATGTTTTTAAATGTAAAATAACTCAGAGCCACCAACTTTCTACAGACAGAAAACAGTTTGAGAAGGCTGCTTAGTCACCAAGCAGTACTGCTTCAAAGGCACTTAGGGAGGATTATAGACAAAGTCCTTCCAGAGGGTCATACCAAGAGTTGTAGAGTTTGATGAACCAAGTAGTCAATTTCAGGAAGCAAATCAAATCGAATGAAAGAACATCTTCTACCTTCTAGGTACGGGAATCTTGGAAACATTTTCCTAGCAAGATTTTAACATTCTTGAGGATTATTCACTACTCTGCTTCTTATGTTTCTTCTTGTTGAGTGAAAATGTTATTGTAGATATCCTTCCCTGTTTCTTCATTGTACATTGAGTGCATGAAGAGTATATTGCTTGTCTGTTTAGTCTATAAGCACCTGGACCTAGAGGAACCGCACCTCAAAAACATGTGGATGATGACATTTTTGTCTTAAAATCTGCTGCTGCTGTAACAGATGACTCATTAGTGGACTTGGAATTGGAGGACTTGCATTTTGCATGCAGGAGGACGTGCAGAATATGTGTGGAGGGAATAAAGGGTAAACTCTGATTGTTAGATAATTGCTCGGCAAACAGTCACTCTTCTCTACCTCCCGCTATGGGTAGAGTATACTTCCAAGCACATTTATTCTGTATTTCTCCATAAGACGCTTTGATCAGTTGAACTGGCAATAAAAATGACAGAATGCAAGATCTAAGCACATAACTTGGAAGTCATCACATATATCTATAGGTTCCCTTTATAGCTTTTGACCTCTACAATGAGCAAACCACCACATAGGTAACCCTTGCATCTCTATTCTAGACTCTTCATTGTGACATATGAGACAGAGCAGCCGCCTTGTGATGCCTACATAAGCAGCCTTCCCAATTAATCCTTAGAGCAACTATAGCTGACATATAAATCTATTTATTCTAATACCCATGAGAATAAATGTATATTGCTGCTGGTACTGTGTTTTGGGAGTGTTTTGTCAGGCAGCAATAACTCACAAAGACAGAAAAACTTATCCTGTGAGAAATAAGAGACAAGGATATCTGCTGAGAGTAGTAGGAAAAGTGGTAGAGTATGGATCATGATTATAGTACTGAATTCTTTTAAAAGTGGTAATGAAAAGTAGCAGAGATGTAAGAAACAATACAGAAAAAAAGGAATCTAAAGGGGCATTGAAGACAAGGTCTTTTCTTTCTCTTTTCTGGGAAGGCTGTTATTTGCTTGTCAATTTCCAAAATGACTCCTTCCTTGAGTCTATGCTTTCTTACTTACCCTTTAGAGAACTCATGTAATTATTTATCTCTGTACACTGAGATCTTCAAACTTTCCCTCACATAATTACAAACCTATTTAAATTTCTTCCTCAAAAATTAAAAACAATCCTTAAATGTATGTGTAAACAATAAAGCCACACACACACACACACACACACAGACACCTAAAACAAAACAAAACAAAAAATCCAAAGTTATTATTACCCTGTTAAGGCATATATTTCTAAAGATCTTCAAAATAGCTAAAATGACCCTTGACATTTTGAACAAAGAAACTCACATTTTTTGCAAAATAGCCTAGTGTTTTTAAATGCCATTATTATGATAGAAGGTGTGTCATTCACAAAAAGACTCATTGGCATTTATCAATCATGTCACATTTTTAAATGCAAAAACTCTAGATATTTACTTTCTTTTGCCTCTCATTTTCTTAATTTTCCATCTAATTCTCACAATAAACCTACTAGTACCTTAGTGTCACTGTCCTTTTCTTAAATTATAAGCCTACCAAGGTGATTTGCAGTATTAAATTTAGAAGCAAAATTCATCAATGTCTCTTGAATTTCCACTTCCTCATTCCTAAGTAATACATTTACTTGCTGTTTTTCATCCCTCTCCAATCACCTTAATAAAAATTGAGGCATCCTTAGCCCTTTCTAATCACTAAAGTGCCCCACTCCAGATTTTCACCTTGAAGCCTCTGTAGCACTTAATATTACTGGTTTGTATTTCCTCTTAGAAATAATCTTCCTTAGTTCCCATTTCCTTATATTCCCCCAGTCTTCTGTTTATCAATTTTTTTACAATTTCTTGTATTTACATGTATTCTTCATGTCGAGATGCCTCAATTTAAGATCCTATGGATTTTTATTTTTCTTCTCATTTACCTCTCTGTACATTCTTTTTTCTTTTATTTTTAGCTGACATATAATAAATGTACATATTTATGGAATACAGAAAGAAATTTTTTATACATGTATACAGGGTACAATGATCAAATCTGGGTAATTAGCATATCCATCACCTGAAATATTTATCATTTCCTTTGTGTTGTGAATAATTTTTCTCCGCTAGCTTTTAAAAAATATACAATAAACTATACATAGCCATATTCACCCCCAACAGTGCTGGAGAGTATTAGAATTAATTCTATCTAACTATAATTTTATAACTGTTAACCAATTTCTTCCCATTCTCCCCTTCTCTCTCCATTCCCACCTCTATTACCCATAATGCTACTCTTCATTTCTATGAACTCATTTTTTTGAGTTTCCATGTGTGGGTGAGAACAAGCAATATTTATATTTCTGTTCTTCATGTTTTTCCCTTAACATAATGCCTACAAGCTCATCCACACTGCCACAAATAACAGGATTTCATTAGTTTTTATGACTGAATAGTATTTCACTGAGTATATATACTACATTTTTATAGCTTTCAGTTTTTTAGTTATTTTCCATGATGGCTATAGTCATTTATACGAACAGTATATCAGACTCCCTTTTGCATCATTGCCAGCATGTTACTTCTTGTCTTTTTGATAATAGTCATTTTAACTGGGGTGAGATAACACCTCATTATGGTTTTAATTTGCATGTTCCTGATGATTAATGATATTAATCATCTAAAATATATTTTTGGGGTCATTTTTATCTTTTCTTTTGAGAAATGTCTATTCAGTTTCTTTACCCACTTTTTAATGCAATTATTTGTTTTCTGCTGTTGAGTTATTTGAGTTCCTTCTATATTCTGCATATTTTTCTTTTGTCTGATAAGTAGCTTACTTATATTTTCTCCCATTCTATACATTGTCTCTTCACTTTGTTGATTGTTTCTTTTACTGCACGGAAGCTTTTTAGTCTAATATAGTCCCATTTTTCTATTTTTGTTTTGTTTTTGTTGCCTGTGCTTTTAAAGTCTTAGTCATAAAATGTTTGCCTAGAACAAAGTTCTTAAGCATTTGCCCTATCTCTTTTTCTAGTAATTTTAGTTTTAGATATTACAGTTAAGTCTTTAATTCAGTTTGAGTTGAGTTTTGTATACAGTAAGAGATATGTGTCTAGTTTCATTCTTCTGCATATGGATATTCAGTTTTCCCAGCATCCTTTATTGAAAAGAATATTTTCCCCCAATGTATGTCCTTGGCAATATTGTCAAAAAACAATATACTGTAAATACATAGATTTATTGCTAGGTATCTGAACTTTGTTTCATTGATCTATGTGTATGTTTTCATACCAATATCATGTTGTTTTTGTTATTATTGCCTTGTGATAGATTTTAAATTCAGGTAGTAGGATGCCTCGTTTTGTTCTTTTAATTTAGTACACTTTGGCTATTAAGAGACTTTTATGAATCCATATGAATTTTAGGATTATGTTTTTCTATGTCTATAAAGAATGCCATGTGTATTTTGATAGGGATTACATTGAATCTGTAGATTTCATTGAGTAGTATGGTTATCTTAACAATTAAAATTTTTTCAATCCATAAGCATGGGATGTAGCCCTTTGTGTCCTCTTCCATATCTTTCATTAGTACATTTTAACATTTGTTGTAGGGCCATCCACCACCTTCGTTAAAGTTAATCTGAGCCACATTTATTAATTTGCATATGTTGAGACATTCATGCATCTCTCTGATAAATCCCAATTGATCATGGTATATTGTCTTTTTCACGCATTGTGGGATTCAGTTGGCCAGTATATTGTTCAGAATTTTTGCATCATGTTCATCAGGGATATTGGTCTGTAGTTTTGTTGTGTTCTTGTTGGCTTTGGTATCAGTATAATGCTGGCCTTATAGAATATGTTAGGAAGAATTTCCTCTTCTTCTGTTTTCTTATATAGTTTCAGAAAAATTCATGTGAATTCTTCAAAAGTCGAGTAGAATTCAGCAAAAAAGCCATTAACTCCCGGGCTTTTCTTCATTGGGAAACTTTTTATTACTAATTTAATTTTATTACTCCTTGTTTTTCTCTTTATATATTCTATTTCCTCCTCGTTTAGTCTTGGTAAGTTGTATATCTCCAGAAATTTGTATACATATTTTTTCTAGGTTTTCTAATTTCTCAGCATATAGTTGTTCATTATAGTTTTAAATCATCTTTTGTATTTCTGTGGTATCAGTTATGTTTCCTTTTTTATTTCTGATTATGCTTATTTGGGTTTTCCCCATTTTTTCTTGGTTATTGTACCTAGAAGATTAGTAATTTTGTTAATCTTTTCAAGATCCAACTTTTTGTTTTGTTGATCCTTTGTGTTTTTTTCAATCTCTGTATTTATTTGGTTTAATTCTGTCTTGCTATTTATTATTTCTTTTCCTTTACTAATTTTGGGTTTGATGTTTTCTTGTTTCTCAGGTTCCTTGAGGTACATAATTAGGTTATTTATTTGAAGTTTGCTACTATTTATTTAGATACAGGGTCTCGCTCTGTTACCCAGACTGGAGTACAGTGGCTAAATCATACCTCACTGTAACCTTGAACTCCTGGGCTTAAGCTATTCTCTTACCTCAGTCTCTCAATTATCTAGGACTACAAATACACACCAGTGTGCCCAGGTATTTTTTTTAATCTTTTATAGAGATGGTCTCAAGTGACCCTTCTGCCTTGGCCACCCAAAGTACAGAGATGACAGGCGTGAACTACAATGACCAGTCCTTTCTACTTTTTGATGTAGTGTTTTCTCTTAGCATTGCTTTCGATGAATCCCATAGGTTTTGTTTTGTTGTAATTTCATTTTCGTTTTTTAAAGAATTTTTTAACTTTTTCTTAATTTCTTCATTAACGGGATGGTCATTATGGAGCATGTTGGTCAATTTTCATGTATTTGTATTATTTCTAAATTTCCACTTGTTATTGATTTATAGTTTTATTCTATTATGGTCTGAGAAGATATTTAATATGGTTTTGATTTTTAAAATTTGTTCTGACTTGCTTTGTGGCATAACATATGGTCTATTCTGCAGAAAGTCCTATGTGCTAATGAGAAAAATGTGCTCTCTGCAGTTGTTAGATAAAATGCTTTGTCAGTAACTGTCAGGTTCTTTTGATCTTTAAGTCAGATTAAGTCTGAGATTTCTTGTTGACCTCTGACTGTATGATTTGTCCAGTGCTGAAAGTGGGGAATTGAAGTCCACAACTATTATCATATTGGGATCTCTCTCTTTAGCTTTAACATTATTTTCTTTACATACCTAGGAGCTCTGATTTTGGGTGCATGCATATTTAGAGTTGTTATATCGTTTTGATTATCCTTTTCTGATTTTGATCATTATATAATCTTTGTCTCTTTTTATATTTACTGCTTTGATGTCTATTTATCTAAGTATACTTCTGCATGATTTGTTTTGTTTCCTTGGAATATTTTGTTCATCTCTTACCTTTCAGTCTATATGTATCTTCACAGGTAAAGTTATTTTATAATAGGAACATATAATTGGGCCTTATTTTTGTATTTACTCAGTAAGTTTTTATATTTTTATTGGAGAATTAAAACCAATTATGTTAAACATTTTTAATGATAAGTAGAAACTTACTCCTGTCATTTTACTGACCCCTCCCCCCCTCCCTCCCAGTATATCCTTGGTTTCTTACTTCTTTTTTTATTGTTTATAAAAGTGGGGGAAGACTGTAGTGTTTATATTTTATTAATTTTCTTTCTCATTTGTGTATCTACTTTACCAGCAAGTTTTGGCTTCCTTTTCTTTTCTTTTTTTTCAGTACTTTGAGTATATCATCCAAATCTCTCCTGACCTATAAGGTTTCTGCTGAAGAATGTATTAATTGGAATGTACCTATATGTGATTTGATGCTTTTCTATTAGTGTTTTTAGAATTTTCTCTTTGTCTTTGACTTTTGACAGTTTGACTGTAATGTGCCTCAGAGAAAACCTTTTTATAATTGAATCTATTTGGGGATGTTCTGGCTTCCTATATCTGGATGTTTATCTCTCTTGTAAGACTTGGAGCTACTATTTTATTACATAGTTACTATGGGTTTTCTATGCTTTTAACCATTTCTTCTCTTTCTGGAATTCCCAACATTCAAGTTTTTTTCTCTCTATGGTGTTTTATATATCATATAGACTATTTTAGTCTTTCTAATTTTTACTTTATTCAATTTTGTCTGACTGGAAGTTTTCAAAAGACCTGTCAAATTCAAAAGTTCATTTTTCTGCTTGATTTAGTCTATTATTGAAGATTTCAATTGTATTTTTTATTTCATTCATTAAATTTTTCAATTATAGTATTTCTGTTTGGTGCTTTTTTATGATATTTATCTCTCTTAAATTTCTCATTAAGATCATGATTGTTTTTCTGATATTTATTTGCATTGTTTATTTATGTTCTCTTGCATCTTGCTGAGTTTCCTTAAAAATTATTAATATATTACATTTCAGATATTATACATGAAATCTGTTATTGAAGAATTATGTTCATATGGAGGTATCAGGTTTTCTTGCTTTTTTATGTTTCTTGTGTCTTTATGTTGATATCTACAAATTTATTGTAACAATGAATTTTCTAAATTTATGAATTTACTTTTTTAGGAAACAAGTTTTTTTCTCTATGTATCTATAGTATTGGTTAGGTAGGGTGTTTTTACATTTTTTTCTGAGAGGTTACAATAATGTAGTCTTTGTGTGATTTCTTCAGCTATAATCAATGTCAGTGGTATCTGTGAGTTTTTCAGTGTCTCAAGCTGCAATTGTTAGTAGGAGCAGCAGTAAGGCATTGCTGGAGGTGGTGACAACAGGAATTCTAGCCCTCTGGCCCCCAGGCAGTTTATGTGGGTGCCAGTGGTGGTAGGGTTGCTGTTGATGCTGGTAACTTTGGGCAGTCAGCTCCCAAGCTATGGGGAACACTTTTTGTGTGTCCTTCATTTTCACAGCAGTCTCCTTGGTGTTATGTACCACCTTTCCCCAGGGTATAGGAAACTGTATGGACTCTAGTTCTGGGGATCCAGTCATACACTGAGTCCAGATGGTGTTGTCACACTGCAACTCTCTGGGTGTAGCTGGGAGATATCAGCAGGCATACAGAGTTGTGGAGATGAAAGGTCTGCTGCATCCCTGGGCAGAATGTTGTCTGTTAAGGGCTGGCTTCTCAACATGGTGCTGTGCTTCAGAAGCTTGCATCTCAAAGGATGAGTGAGACCTAATGTGAATTTCCTCTCTGAATCAGTTTAATCATGTGGGCTTCAAACAACTTCCTATACTAGTTTCAAGGTCTGGAAGTGCTACTTGTTTCTCCTGTGGGTAGGATGCCAGGTGTCCATGGTTGGAACATGAACTACTAGAGATGTCACACCTAGCTTTTCCCTGTATTAAAGAATTCCTCCTAGATCCCTGCCAATTCTAGATGAGCCAACTGTTTCTTTGTGTCTGTGTAATTTTCCTGCTGAATTCCACTGTTGTCTTAGATACTCCATTTACGCTTTGGTTATCTACCACTATTTTGGTCCTTGTTTGTGGAGGAGGCAAGTGCCAGGTGCCTCTGATCAGCCATCTTGATGACATCATGTCTACATCCTTTACCATGGCAAATTATACACTTATCTGGTTTTTATGCCCCAAACTATATTTCTGTTTCCTTTTTGCACTTCAGCGCAACACTTCTCAGATTCCTCACTGTAGTTATTACTTAATTATAATTTTGTGAAATATTATTTTGTATCTTATTTTCTGCCTTTGCTGAAATCTTATATCCTTTAAAAGATTACATGAGTTTGTTAAAGGTAAATATGTTTTCTTCATTTTATAATATCTGTGAATTTATTACATTATCTTGGACATACATGATCAGTAAATCTATTTGCATTAACTAGTGCATACTATTTTTTTATACATAATATTTTTTGTAAGCCCTGTTGATTGTCATGTGAAGCCTGGAATGCTTCTAGTGATTTCTTGATATTTTCTTAACTCAGAACAAACAAACTGCAAACTGGTGTCTATAATAGTATCTTTTGTGAACCAAGAACAAATTAAATACTAAGAGTACTCAGTCAAGAAAGTAGAATATATTGTAAAAAAATCATTCTGAATTGTTCCAACATATAAAAGTTGATATTAAGGAAAGATAAATACATTATCTTACATCTAGTTTGGATACTTTTCACAATGGATTGCTAATTTATGCTGTACTAGATGTAAAACATACTAGGTAGCTTCCTGTCTAATCTACATGAAAAATTGTCAATACCTCATTATTATAGATCTTTCTTGACTACTGAACACTTTTACAGCTTTGCTTTGACTTAGATTGTGGAGGTCTATTCTTGACAATACATGTCACTAAATCATAAGGAAAATAATGCATCAAGGATGCATTGCTTCTAACCCCATATGGTATCCATTTAGCTTGGACTTATTTCTTTGCATAAAATTAATACGCTGAGACAACATATCTTTTTGAAATATAATTTCATTTATAAGGTTTATTGTTTTGGCTGGGTGCAGTGTCATGTGCCTATAATTCCAGTCCTTTGAGAAGCTAAAGTGGAAGGCTCACTTGAGGCCAGGAGTTCCAGACCAGCCTGGGCAACGTAACAGAACCAGCATCTCTAAAAAAAAAAAAATCCAGGCAGGTGAAGTGGATTGGTTGAGCCCAGGAGTTGGAACAACAAGGTAAAATACAAAATAGGGTATTAGATGGAACATCTAATCACTGTTTTAGTTATAGTGAATAATTCTCATTTATTCTCATTAATTTTTGAACAGTATTGAGAATATAAAAATGTTTTCATAACTTTTAAATGCACTTATTTTTAATGTTTTAAAATAAATGTTCACAAAGTTATTAAAATTATATTTTTTCAGTTTGCCTAATCACCAAAGATTCTTCTCTAAATGTTTTATAAATTTTGGCTATAATATTGAACTGTAGGAAAGGGGCATAAAGTGGTTATAGTCAGTGCTTTACAGGACTTTTACTCCTGTGTAATATATGTGTAGTCTTATTTGTATAATTTTTTCCAAGACATCACACAATTACCCAATGGCCTATTTTCTAATTTTCATATCTAATAAATTCCAGTTAAATTTTTTTTAGTAAGAATCTAAGATTAGAAAATCCCTACTTTTAGTATAAAAATAGTAAAATGCCTTTTTAACCTCAATTTTTGTCTGATAGATTTAAAATTAATCATATTCATTTCATAGGAGGAAAATTGGTTATATTTAATGTTTGATTTATTTTAAAATATAATGCATGGATTCTCATTCCTTACAGAGAAGTTCTTTGTTTACTAGGCCAGTCTTGAAGAGCTGAAATAAAAATATGCCAATGTTTGGCAGAGTACAGGACATCTTAAAGTAATTATTTAGATTTGTCCATTGTAATTTAGAATTCTTTGTTTGTTTGTTTGTTTTTGTTTTTGGTTTTTGGTTTTTTTTTTGAGTTGGAGTCTCATTCTGTCACCCAGACTGGAGTGCAGTGGCCGCTTCCGGCCACCACAGCCTCGACTTGCTGGGCTCTGGCGATCCTTCCACCTCAGCCTTCCAAGTAGCTGGAATTACAGGCGCGCGCTACCACGCCCGGTTATTTTTTTAAATTTATTGTAGAGATGAGGTCTCGCTTACCCAGGCAGGTCTCGAACCCGCGGGCTCAGGCAATCCACTCACCTCAGCCTCCCAAAGTGCGGGATTACAGGCTGAGCCACCGAGCCCGGCTTAGAATTCTTATTTAAATCAACTCTAAAAGACTGCTGGAGGTGTATAAAACAATTATGTAGGACACAAACGTCTACATATGTAGATCCTGCTTTTCAGATGTATTAATATTGTCAGCTAAATAGTGTCCTTTTGTGCAGTGACAATGTCCTAAGGATATCTCATTAGGTGACTATAAAAGTAGATATTGTTCTTGTCCTTTTTAGTGACTTTCGCCACTATGATAACATATTTTTGCTATTTCTATCAATACATAATATTGGTATACTCTCTATATATTAATAAGATATTCATTATTATATATTAAAATATTTGCATAACTATTTCTTACGTCATTTTTAACTTTCAAAACCACATTTCAATAAATAATACCTACTTCTTTGTGCAATTTCATGTGTAATTTACCTTGTTGTCTTCAACTTTTATTTTTTGTTTAGATTGTAAGGTCTAAAACACTGTTTCCTGTTCTCAAGTTTTGGTTGTGATCAAGTCATTAGAAAGTAGAAGTTTTGTTAAAATTACACTTAATTCATTCTCGATGCTCAAAATCCATTAGCAGGAGTGACAAACAATTTCACTGAACTTAGTCTAAGGACAACAATCTACTTGGATATGACAGAAGTTACCTCGGATACTCAGCTTCTTTTTTTAAACCATCTTGTCTTGCCTCTTCAATAAGTAGCATCCAGCTCACCCTTTGTTGTAGAAATTATGTGCTATATTTCTGCCCCTCTTCCACTACCTATGGTCATGTGTGAGTGTTCCTTCCAACCTAGTATTTATCTTCCTTTAACACAACTATGAAAGTTAATACTTTGAAACATGTCAACAGTTTCACACAAAGTATAAATTTAGTAATGATAAAAGATTACAGATATTATGAGTTAAATACGTTCTGTGAATGAGAAACAAATAGCACAATGCTTGTGAGCTTATACATGTCCTCAGTGAGAAATGAACATTTCTGCTTATCATGATCTGTTACCAAAGAGAGGTGCTAACTGCAGAAGTTGATACTTTCTTTTTCCCTTTCTTTCTTTAGTGTAGAGGTGAAAAGTAGGTTATTTTTTCTTTACCCATTTCAAGGTCCAGGTTGACATCTATATAATGAAAGATGAATTAACAAGGAAAAATCATAAATTTGCTCAACAAAGTTGTATAAGACATGGGAACCTTCAGATATAAAGACCCAAAGACCCAAGGAAAACTGTATTTTTACACGTAAGTTCAATTAAAAATAGACAGCCATGTAGAAATGAGATTGAACAAACAGGGTATGGAATAATAGTAGTAAATTAGGGAAAAGTTATCAATCCATGTTTGTTCAGATTCTTCTTGGTCTCTCTTTGTAGCATTCTGTCCCCACCACCTACTATCCTGGGTATGGAGCAGGACCCTTTCAGAATGAAGCTCTATGACCAACTTTTAAGGGAAATAGGTAAGAGAGAAATCTCTTTAGGTTTTATGGTTTGCTTTGAGGAAATGAAGTTCTAGTTTCTATGACCCAATTGGGGAAGAGGAATTCTTATTTCTATAACCTGCTTCAAGGGGAAAAATAGAAGTCTACTGAAACCTTGTCTCAAAACGCTAAATAAACCGATGATTAACAAAAATTCTTAAGTTTAAAGCAGCAATCCTCAACTTTTTTGGCATCAGTGACGTGTTTCATGGAAGACAATTTTCCCATGTACGGTGATGGGGGGGATCATCTGGCATCAGACTCTCATAAGGAGCACACAGCTTAGATCCCTCACTGCACAGTTCATAATAAGGCTTCTGAGAATCTAGTACCATAGCTGATCTGATAAAAGGCAGAGTTCCACTGCCCCCCTACAGCACCGCTATGCTTCCTGGTTCCTAACAGGGCACAGACTGGTACAGGTGTGCAGCCTGGAGGTTGGGGACCCCTGTTTAAAAGATGGCAGATAAGAAGAGAAACAACGTGCTAAAATGTTGAAATTCTCTTCACTTGTAAGATTTACAAAACGGACTAAAATTGGTTGGGACCAATATAGCCAACTGGAGGTTGCACAGAACAAGTTGCTGACATCACAATTCAAATTTTCACCATATATATCATACTAACTCCTTCAAAATTTTCACATGTGATCAATGAGATAGCATGAAGAGAGAACCATGAATCCCTAAGGGCTTTCCACACATCCCCCTTCCCTCCATCAATTACCTCTAAATCCCAGAATCCACTGCTAAATTCCTTCTAATAAAATTATTACCTTAAAGCTGACACACAAAAAAAAGCAATTTTGATCTGGGTTTCTGTCTCCCTGTTGGTCGACTTACAATAAAAATATTTTCTCAAAATCTCAATGTCATAGTATTGACTTCTAACACATTGAAAAATGATACCCTTTTATTCAGTAGCATTATTATATAATCAACTGATTTTTGCTAAATAAGATATTCAATGGTGAGAAGTAGTGAGTGTATTTGTAACACCAGCCAGTACAATTACTTTTATAGTACTTCTTAAATGAGTACAAAAGTTTGATAGTTTAAAATATGATATGTTGGAAATTAATTTTTAAAAATTTCTCCTTATCAATGTAGAAAATTAAAATACTGCTCTATAATATTCAATAATATTCAAAAATAATAAAAAAAATTAGAAAATAATATTTTTTAATGTTTGCCATAGGTTATAGAAACAAGGCACCATCTCTTGTTTTGCTGCTTACTAGCCATGTTAATTTGAAAAAGTTGGAATTCTGCTTGCAGTATGACTGCATTCTGAACAAACTGATCTCAGGTAACAACTATATATTCTGCACATTATATAAGTGTTTGAAAGCTCTGAAAAGTGAAGAAAAGCAGGAAGATTCTAGGACAGTGAAACTTGGGAGAATGGACACACATGGGTGAATCACTCATTTAGGAATACTCTGTAACAGGTTGTTATCTTTATTTTTTGATAATATTGATAGTGATGATTTACATGTGATCTCTGGGATCCTCCAGAGATGCTGCCATTGAAGCTAGTTTGTGATAGGATTATGTATATGACAAAAAATATGTAAGATACCCCAGCTGAGACTCCATAGTGGGTTCTTTTGTTCTGAAATGTTCTTTACACTTTCATGATACTTTATTTGAGAAAGCATATCATGCCATAGTCCATATAGGCGGAGGAGACTAGAAACCTGCACCTGGCCATTTTAGTCCCCTTGTTGTAAGACTACCTTTGACTATAATTCTTGTTCTTATTTTAATGCCATTGCTAATAGAGTTCTTCTTTCAATTAATTGTAGATTTGGAAACATCATTATTTTGAATCCTGTAGGAAGTTTTTAGCAGTTAAATCTTGTTTATCCGCCACTGTTAGTGTTTGTGGTATGTTTATTGAGACAGAGATATAAATATATAATTTAACAAAAGGAATTATTGATAGCAATTAATTTATCATAGAACAATACTCACTTGATGAAAAATGTCAACTATTTTACAGTAAAAGCATTTTATATGAATTCACATGTAGACAAGATAATTACATTTTTTTTTTCTTCTTCACTGTTTAGCTACATTATTGGTCTTTGACTTGATGTTTTCACCAGTGGGAGATTATAGTAAATGATTATAGGTAAGGATTTCTGCTGTACAAAACTTGAAGAATTATGCTAGATATCTCAATGACACTACATTGACTTTATGCAATAACTTTTTCTTAATCAGCATTTAGCAACTTGTATTTTAGAATAGTAGCTGTCAATTTCTTTGTGCATCATAATACTTTATATTAAATATTTTAAAAAGTGAACAAATTAATATTTAAGATGTATTTTCAAACCACCTTTCATTTGGATAATATTTACAAACACTACAACACATAATAATTTGAAATTTTGGTCACTTTCATTTTCTATTTTACTCTTCTAGATAAAATCAACTACATTATTAGTGTATCAGATTAGATTTTCTTTTTATTTTGTGATTCACCTTAATAATATATGCCTTGCCATTATACACTAATATGTCTAAGTGACCAGCAGGGTAAAAAAACGCCCCAGCTGAAACTCTATTTTGGATTCTTTGCTTCTGAGGTGTTTTCTGTTAGGTGATAAATACATATTATGGTTTTGTTCTTTTTTTTTTTTTTTTTTTGAGTTGGAGTCTCACTCTGTCACCCAGACTGGAGTGCAGTGGCCGCTCCCGGCCACCGCAGCCTCAACCTGGTGGGCTCCAGCGATCCTTCTGTCTCAGCCTTCCAAGAAGCTGGAACTACAGGTGCGCGCTACCACGCCTGGCTAATTTTTTGATTTATTGTAGAGATGAGGTCTTGCTTGCCCAGGCGGGTCTCGAACCCGCAGGCTCAGGCAACCCACTCACCTCAGCCTCCCAAAGGCGCGGGATTACAGGCTGAGCCACCGAGCCTGGCTATGGTTTTGTCCTTACAGGGCATTCGTGTTCTTACAGAGGGAGGTGATGGAGCCCAGGAAATTTCACCCCAAAACATAGCTAATTGTTTTAAGTTGACGGTCTTCGAAGGAGTCAGCAGATGCTGATAGGAACTTGACTCTAATATCTTTTCATCCATTTTAAAGTTGGACTCACAAAAGGGAACAAAATTGCCTTCCAGCCCCTCCCTGAAATCTCATTATCTCTTACTAAAAAGACTGAGGAATATAATCACACCTGAATGGACATTTTTACAAGTTTATGTCTGCCTCTTAGGCTTATTCAGATTCCAAAGAGAATCATTTATAACTCATTGTCTGGTCTTTCTGAGGGGGGCATACATTTATAGTTCTCCCCATCACTTCTCTTCTCTCAATGAAAAAGAGTATGTAAGTGTCAAACATCTGGCCTTTCTTTGAATCTTTACTTTTTTTTTCTTTTTTTGGATGGCCCTTATGCTTATGCATGTTAAGAAAATCTATTGAGCTTTGTTGTTGTTGTTGTTGTTGTTGTTAACCTGTGTTTTGTTATAGAGATTTTGGGCATTACCCTTATGATGGGAAGGTTACCTTCCAAGAATTTCTACCCTTTGCTGTGGAGGTAGTCTTTAGCTGTGATGCATACCTTTACTACAATACATTTTCTATATTGTATCATTTTTCTGCAGTAAACTGTAAATTTGTCAGCATTGTTCAATTGGGTATTATAATAATTTTTGGCATTGAACCCTCTTTAACTGAAATCATTGGTGCAAAAGCCCACATTCTTTATTATCCAAAGAATCAAAAAAACAGTTTGAAGAATCCATAGTCTCTAAAAATTTAGGTGGGAGGAATCCAATTTTGTGTAGAATTTGCCTACATCCCTGTGTGACTTCTGAACAACACATGGGGGGCAGACTGTAAAAAGTTACAGCTTAAGGAAATGAGAAATAAAAGTAAAATTATAAGTTCTCGACTGATTTATCAGACTCCTTTTTAACTGAGGGGACCCCAGAGAAATCTTGGAAGCTGAGTTCTAGCCATGATGGGATGGGAGGTTGAATATCCCTCCCTTGCTAACCACCATTAGACTTTTTTCCCTGAGGAATTAACAGAGACCAGTCCTTTCAACAGACTCCTCATGGATATTCCTCATTACTAGCTTATATTTAGAGGTACAGAACAAGGACAAGATAAGATTAATCATTCCTTCACCTTCCCTGAGATGTCTATCTGTTTCCTCGATTTTATTTTTCTTTACCTGTTCACCATATCTTTTGCACAATGTAGATTTCCTGAGAACTAACTAAAGTTTCACAAGCATGTAATCATTTGTCTCGCAATTGCCCCACTTTTTAAAGGGAAATGTATAAATACTAAACCTCCTGAAAACCTCTTTGGAAAAGACAGCCACATGCGTCTATGATTTTCACTTTTCCTGCGTAGCCCCTTAAGCTGACTCAATAAACTTCAGTGATTTGAGACTTAGGGCTTGGTCACTCATTTTGGTTGTTATAAATAAAATATTAAAATAAGTTTTGAGCCATTACTCAAGACGTAGTTTTAATCTAACCAAGTTACATGTTTACTAAAATGCTAACAACAATAAAAATCATAGCTATTTGGAGGAAAATAACAGAATCTAGAATCTCCACAGTATAATATTGTAACCAAAGTCGAGTTTGGCTGCCTGTCAAGTGAAAACCAAGTTCAAGAGACAAAGCTGAGGAAAACAGGCTTATTCAAGAGCCAGCAACTTGAGGAGGTATGATGTACTATTGTCACAAAGACCATCTTTCTGAAGAGTTTTGGGCTGGGATTTCTAAGGGGATTGTGGAGGTGAGGGACTATAAAATTGGGGTCATTTATTGGTTGTGATAAGGGGCATGACATCATTATGATGTGGAAACTACATTCTTTGATGAATCAGCTACTTGTGGGGTCCTTCAGACCAGTTGATATCAGTAGTTTTATTGATATATGGAACCTAAAGAAATATCTCAAATGGAAAACTTAAGTGTTTTATAATGTTCAAGCTGTCATGGGATCAAGAGGTGGCTGATGGTGACAAATATCTGGAAACCAGTGAAGGTCTGAGGAAATTTGAGAATTTTCTTTGTCTTTGGTCAGGTTACAATGTTCTTATACGACTTTAATGAAACATAGTTAGTTGTTTAATACTTTCATCCCAGGGTTCGTTTTAAAAGTAGGTGCTTTTGATTTTTTAATCTTGGTGCCCTAAAATCACCCTAGCCTATGTGTAGGAATGGATAAAGGCCCCATAAGCAAAAATGAAGTTGTTGTTGCTAGTTCTTTTTCTGTTTCACTGTTACAAGATTACTTACAATGACCAGAATATAATACAGTATAGCACTGTTAATCTACAAACAGAGAACTAAAAAAAGTGCCTTATTTTCAGAAGAAAAAAAAAATTAGTGTAGACCTAACTTAAGATGATCCAGATGTTGGAATTGGTAAACAAGAACTTTTAAACAATTATTATAACAATGCTCATGAGACAAAACTGTGCTTGCAATGAATGAATAAAAAGAAAAGTATCATCAGAAAGATAGAAACTATAGAGGAAGAAGAACTTAATGCAATAACAGAACTGAAAAACATATTTAAAATAATTTGAACAAGTTTTTTCACCCTTAAAACTCTGCATTTTTTCCTTATAAGATAGGCAAAACTATAGAATCTCTGTCTACTTTACAATCTTGTTGTGCATCATAAACTCTTAATGGCTTACAAGTGCTGACAATTAAGTTCATGAACTTGCTGCTGTGTACTCATGTTGGCAGCATTGTACAAACAATTTGGTAAGGTTTCATAAGTTTGGCATATCAATGTCTTACAGCTGTGTTTGTGTCAACATGCTGCAGTGTCTTGCTGAGCGGTGTTCATTATTGTCATTGCACATTTTTGTGTGTCATTGAGAGAATGTTGGAGCTTAGAGTAACAATCAAACATTACATTTTTTGTTAAACTTGACAAGAGTGGAAGTGAAATCAGGGACATGTTAGTCCAAGTTTATGGGGATAATGCCATGAAGAAAACAGCAGTGTACAAATGGATTAAACATTTTTCTGAGGGGAGAAAAAACGATGAAGACAGGTCAGGACAACCAGTAATGAGCAGAACTAACAAAAACATTGCAAGAATTCATTGAATTGTGCGACAAAATCGTCAGATGACTGTGAGAAGCATAACAGACCAGATAAATACTGATAGAGAATCAGGGAAATCATAACTGAGAATCTTGGCATGAGAAAGACGTGTGCAAAAATGATCCCAAAGGCGTTCTTGCATCATGACAATGTACTAGCTCATACTTCCTGTGAGGTAACTGTTAGCCAGTAAACAAATAAGTGTATAGGAACACCTTCCCTACTTACCTGATCTGGCCTCCAGTGATTTTTTTCTTTGTCTGAATAGTTAAGGAAATATTGAAAAGAAGACAATTTAATGACATTTAGGTCATTGAGGGTAATACAATGACAGTTCTGATGGCTATTCCAGAAAGAGTTTCAATATTCCTTTGACGGATGGACTAGTTGCTGACACTGGTTCATAGCTTTCCATGGGAAGTACTTCAAAGGTGACCATAGAGACAGTTAGCAATGAGATATGTTGCATTATTTCTAGGATGAGTTTACTAACTTAATTGTCAGAACTTGTACACAGATGACTTACTGCCACATAAAAATGCACATATTGTTTTATAGTTCACTTATAGATATAGCTATAAATGTTTAATAGATATAGGCAAATGATTAGATTTATATTACTATTCTACCTTAAGATACACTCATTTAATAACTTGAAAATGTACATGTTATTTTAAAACTATCATTTGCTTTTATACATATACATACATATAGATGACAAAAAACTATATATGTGATAAAGAATTAGGGAACTAGCAAGGTATAGTATGAATAATTTCATATCTACTTGTGCAATTCAAATAAATTACTTATTAGCAATGTTGATTTTTCTAAGTTAAGAGTATGGTAAAGGGAAACAAACATAGCAGTTTTCTTGGTGAATTTTAGGGCCTTGCAATATAATCAATCTTTATTAAACAATTTGTAAAAATGACAAATTGCATAACTGAATTAATATACAACAGTCATCTGTGGAGTTCTTTCTCATATGACTAAAATGGATCCTATTCTCTACAGTACACTGATTTCACTTGAGCTCAATTCAACAGTCCCATTAAGCCAGAAGCCCTTTGAACTTTGTGGAATTTCATCACTTTAGTGGCCTATAATTCCTGATGGACTATAATGAGATTATGAAACATGGGAATGCTTCAGGTATCATTTATCCTGTAAACTATATATGCAAAACAATCAGAATTTTATCAATTATAAAAACCAGTTGTACTAATATT
Organism: Tarsius wallacei; assembly: GCA_963574415.1. Classification (NCBI taxonomy): domain Eukaryota; kingdom Metazoa; phylum Chordata; class Mammalia; order Primates; family Tarsiidae; genus Tarsius; species Tarsius wallacei. The sequence continues at coordinate 14,987 of CAUYQG010081568.1, read as the reverse complement.
TTTATATTATAGTGTGATCACTTTATTATTATTGATAGAACCTACATTAAAAAATTATCAATGTCCAAGGATCCCTTGAATGTACAAGCATCATTATTATGCTACAGCATTTGACTGTGTTACGGCTACATTCCTGGTTTAATTTTTTTCTCATGTTTTAATGAGTCAACATAATTCTCATTTTTAGAAGGTAAATACCTTAACTTTTGTTATTTAGAAAATACAAAAATAAGATAAAAACTGTATAATCTCAAATATTTTCAGGTAAATATTTGTTTTGTCAGATAGGAAATTACTTTTAAATGAATATTTTTATGTATCTGTGCTAATTTAGCAAAATATACTTAAATCATTTTAAATGGTATGTTTTTATTTAAGCTTAACAAATAAATTTGAAGTGAGCATGTTCATTTCAAGTTTAGGGTTAGAAACTATTTTAAATGTGGTTTGAAGAGTCATTTTGATACAACACATAACATGCATTTTACACGGTGGTAGATCACCTCATGATGAGCTAGGCCATTTGAAGCAGTAAAACCTAGGGTATTGCTTGTTTACTTCTCTTCCCCAAACAGCAGCAAGGGGGCATAATTGGAGAATTTAAAATGATGTAGTTTACTAAGACCTGTGGTGAAAATGACTGTTTTTATCGAGGATTTTGTTTTGTTTTGTTTTGGTTGTTATTACTAATCCCTTTCTTTTTCCCACCTACTTGCTTTTAAAGGATTTCTTTTTTTTTCCAACCGAACTACCAAGCAAGACATTCTACTTCAGTTAATCCAGCTAACCACTTGTTTTTGTAAGTGTTTCATTTTTTCAAGTACTCAGATTTCCTAGTTTGTCCAGTCCCATGCCTATAGTCCTTTAATTGGTAGTATGCAGTTTCTTTTATCTAGCAAAATAGTGAATATTCATGTTTACGTCTATGTAAATGCATTGTTATTCAAGCCAATAAAATAGTTTTTAGTTTCTGTGCTTTTAAACTATAGAACACACCTGCTCAGCTTTCAGGGGACTCATTATTGGACTTTATTTCTAAAATCTAAATTTCCCCCATCTACTATAAGTAAAAGTCAGTTATAATCTCAGTTGATAGTATATATCATATTCATAAGAAATACGTTTTTTAAGTTAAATGTCTACTGTTTTTGGCTGTCATGCTAGTCTTCGGTTAAGCAATGTTATAAGAGTAAATGCACTCTAAGGATAAGGGAAAAAAGAAAAAAACTCTTCAAAAGCAAGGTGTTGTTATCTTTTAATTTTACCCACAATAATTGTATCAACCATAATAAATGAAAACTTGACCTTATAGCAATTGTAGGGGCTCAGAAAAGTATTCCCCAAAGTAGGGTACTTTGATATGCTGAATACTTCGAACTAAAAAACTTTAGAACACCTCAGAAGCAGTCTTAGAAGCAAGGTCTCTGACCTTCTGCTGTATTCCTGTCTCTCACCTCTTATTCTCCCATGAAATGAGTCCGAGAAACCATAATTTCTCTTCGCCAAGGTAAGTCATAGAAACTAGGACCCCTTTTCCCCAAAGTGAGACATAAAAACTAAAATTCTTACTCTAATCTTCTCTACAAACTGGCCATAAAAAAGTTATCTGACCTACCCTTGTTCAATACTTTATCATGAAACCCTGGTTTCAGAGGTCCTGTCCTATACTTGGGAGGAAGACAGGCCACACAAAAAGGCCAAGAAAATCTGAACAGACAGGCTGTACTAGCGTTCCCAACCCAGTCTGTGTAATGCAGCAAACCCAAATATGAGAGGGTTTACAATGTGATGTTCTTCACCTGTTCTAAAGAAGTCATCTGGAGGCCCAGTAGAAAAAAACACTGCTTTATCAGAACTTATAGGAGGCATCAATGGCAGCCAATTGATGAAGAAAGAATCCACAAAAATCTGCACCTCAGGACAGTACAGCAAAGCAAATTTATAATCAAGCAAATTAATTATTTAAATTGCTATATGATGGTCACAGTTATAGTGAGTAAGGGTACGTACCATCCACATTGTTCTCAACTTTGCTCTATCACCTGCGTCCAGTGACTTAATACTGGAAATATACATATTTTTCAGAGATCAGCCTTGGCCAGAGACTACTTCCTTGGGAAGGGTCAGAAAGAAGCCAGGCATTGGGGGAAAAGAGTCTATGTCACACTCCGCACCTACATTGACCTTTATGTACCCTTACAATCTTTAGGTAACATTGATCTTCTATAAGTTCCCCGAGGTGTAAATATGAGTCAAACATGCCATCCATATCCCACATATGCAAGGAAGGGCACAGGGTCTGAACAGCAAAATTGCTACAGTGATTATAAAATCTATGATTACCCTTTGCCAAAAAGAAAAATCTCAGGGATGAAACCACTTGTAAAAGTGGTCTTAGGCTAAGGGTGATACAATAGATGTATGAGAAGAACCAACAAAGGCAAATCTTGATTATCTGATAAAGCACAAGCAAAACTCCTGTTCTGTGACAATACCATGACACTTTGGGGAGGTCTCCCTGGCCAGGCCTGAAATACCATGGCCTGGGGGCCTTTTTGTTCATGACATGAAAAGATAGTGGGGGTATCAAGTAGAAATGATAATAGTCCCCCTTTTGAGTATTTGAGACCCAGAGCTATTACACTTAACAGAATTTGTCAATTTTCCAATAACCATAGGATGGATACCTAAATTATGGTCTCTCTTCAGGGAGCAAGCAGGGAGTCCAAACTGAACTACCCAGGGCCAATGGAGAGTATTCTCTCTGGGTACTATGTCTTGTGTGGTGGGCAGCAATAAATTATTCTTATTTTCCCAGCTTGGACTCAATGACAATTCTTGCATCCAGATTTGCTTCCTCAAGGGTGTTGCCTACAGTTGTGTCAGCATGCCTGGAGTGTTGGACGGCCAGAACGGGGTCTCTCACTGAGAGGGTGAATTGCTTCATGCAGTTGGGTTGCCCACTCCTGTAAGGAGTGTTGTTACATATCTTGGCTCCCAAAAGGGCTTGCTCATGATTGTCCATTGCTGCTGGTGCCATCAAGGCATCCACAGAGTCTGTCATTTGAGCATTGCCCAGTTGTCTGTGCAAATTGTCAGTGGGCTTGGTTCTTTAGATATTACCTACCACATTGCCTGTTGTCCTGACTGCTTTGCCTAGTACTGTTTTCCATCCAGATAATGTCTGTTTGGAGCTGGTATGCAATAGCTTGCCATCAAGTGGGTTGTCCCTGAAACAGTCTGTCTGTGTATCATGCCTCTTCTGGGACTGGTGGTATTCCCTCCCTAACGAGTGATGGAGTAATAACAGCTCTGCCAGTTGCTCACCTGCACTGATGAACATTATCAGCTTTAGGAGCAGCTGCAATTTCTGGCTTAGACTTGTGGTGAGCTTGCTACGCTGCTGTAGATATGCTGGCCATTTGGACAGTGTCATCATCTGAGTAGCTGAGCAGCAGGATCTATGAGAGATGTCATGGATATACCCTGCTAAGGGCAGGGTAATGCGCACAGTTACTGGGACTTGTTCAGTGATAGGCTCCGTTGCCACAAAAGGTTGATATACTGCTGTTTGATTAACATGCTGTTTGACGGGTCTGTAGCAGGCCTCAGCATCTTTCCAGGTCTGTGACCAAAAACATATGAGAAGTCAAACTTTCCCTTGCTGCTGCCAAGGCCCCCAAGCATATTCCTCCTGGGTAAAATTTGCATCCAATTCACAGGGGAGGGATTGGTTTAGAATGTCCAATGCATTTTTAGCAGTACTGTTGGCACTTCCCTGTCCAGTTCCAGTGGGATCCCCCCTTGGCCAATCTATATAAGGGTCATACTATCTGTGCTAAATATGGGATAACTGCCCTCCAATACCCCCAGCACACTAAAAAATTCCTGCAGCTCTCTGGGCAGTATTAGGCGAAAAAAACCCTAAATCTTGTTACTAACAGCTCATGGTCCTTTCCTCTCCAAATGTTCAATCACCTGCCTGCTCCAGGTCTCTAAGAGAATCGGAGATTAGTATGGTATCATCTGTATAATGAAATAGAGACACTGATACAGGTCGTCTCCAACTTTCCAAATCTGAAACGGCCCCATCGTGATATTACATAGGGCTGTGCAAATACCTTATCAACAGCACCTTAAACGTCCATTGTCTTCCTTCCCAGGTGAATGCAAACTGGTCTTGACAATCTGCATGAATATCAGTACTAAAGAAATAATGAGCCAAATCTACTATGAAATCACTTCGCAGAAATATAGGAACAGTCAACAGCAAACAGGTTCCAGCACTAAACCAAGCCATCCTGGAACTCACCTGGAGCTACGCCTGGACGATGGCTACAGGGAGAGCATCCCAACCAGGATGTGCCTCCAGGGACCATGCACACTCCAGTTCTGACCAGCAATTGCCTACCAACTTGTTCCTTCTTTGGGAAGGGATTTTCTTTTTACTGGGGATCCACTCTAGTAGCTAGATCGCAGCCCTCTTTTCAGTGACGGGTCGGTAAGGCTTTTCTTTGGGGAGTTGCTTTCCATAATTCCATTAACACTGCATTGAGTTGATTATTTAAATCTCTCTTGTTAGAATCCACCCCTGCCTTAATTAACTCTATCCACATTTGCAGTGGGTTACCTTTATGGGACCCTCCAAACCTTTTTACCCTTTTGGGTTCTTTTTCACCTTTCAAACTCCCTGGTCTGTCTAATTAAATCTATTTCTTCCAGGTTCACTATTTCTTCTGCAGCCTGCAGGATAGCGCAGATATTCTGATTTCTGCATGAGCTAACTGATCATCTCTTTCTAATCTTACATCCTCCTGCAGCATTTGTACCTGGCTCCTAGTGGCTGTCTCCTGTTTAGTAGCCACTTTGAAAGCACAAGGCAGGGGCCATGCCACAGCTACTGCGATTGTACAGCTCTTTTTTTTTTGAAATTGTCCCTTCTCACCAAATGATTTCAATAATTACAGCAGTTGGGATAACATTTTCAGGGTCTCCCTATACTCACACAACAGCCCCTTGCTGTCTATCAAGCTCGCAGTTTCAAACCATATCATACCAGTGGTCCATCCTGGAATTTCCTCCAGCGACATTCCTCCACCCTGTCTCTTCTGTTTTCACTACAGTGGGGGTTTCTCTGGCACATCCTTCAGTATGCCAGTTGTAACATGGCAACCCCAAATCTGAGAGGGCTTGCACGTAATGTTCTTTGCCTATTCCAAGGAAGTCACTAGTAGGTTCAGCAGAGAATGACATTGTTTTTTGAGAACATACAGGAGGCACTGATAGTGGCCAGTTGGTGAAGAAATAATCTGTAAGACTTCACCATGGGATGGTACAACAAACAGTTTTATAAATCAAGCACGTTAATTATTCAAATTGCTATACAGCATTTATAATTGCTGTACAGGTGCTGCCCACATTGTTCTCAGTTCTGCTGGACCACCTGTATTCTATGACTCGTTACTGGGAATATGTATATCCTTCAGAGACCAGCCTCGGAGGGAGAGGGTCAAAAAAAGAAGCTATGGGGGAATAGAGTCTATGTCCAGACAATTACCTCACAGTCTGTTACTATTAAATCATTTCCTTTTTATCCAAATACATTTCTACATGACTGTCCACTCTTCATTGAATCTAAGCATAAAAATGAACAGTTTACCTTTGGACCTTTGGTCTATATTTCTGAAGGCTCTTGTGTCCATAAAACTATGATTAGATAAATTTACCATGCTTTTCTCTTCTTAGCTGTTTTTTGTTACAGGAGTGTCAGCTGTGACTCTTATGATAAGTGAGAAATGATATCCTACCCTTTCTGTCCCTAAACTGTACAAATATCTGATGAATAAAATATTGCACAGCTAAATAAAACCTTCTCACAAGTCTCTTTTTTATTTCCTTTAGATATTATAAAACGTATGTTTTACAGCATCTATTTTATTTACATGATAACAAACTGTGAACATTAATAGAGCAATGGGGAAATTACACATTAATCTAAGCTTGATCTATGAAATATTTTACCACACATGATAAAAGAAAAAAAATCACAGATGTACCAGCTCAGAAATAGCACATTCAAGATTGATAGAGCTTTTCCTATTTCCAAAAACCATACCTGGTGGAAACACAGTTACTGTAACTGAGAACTTATATAAACTAATATAACCATTTTTCATATATTTATGTAATGTGAACATGTGTTAATATAATTTCTGTCTTCATATATATATATATATTTGCTATTTCCTAATATCAAATGACAAAATATTTTTAATGCACAAAGAGAGAAAAGAAACCTCTTTATTTCATCATTTATCCTTATTTGTTTTTTTAAAAATTAAGAAATATATCTATTCTCATTTTAAGAATATATTTTAAATGTATTCGAGGTGTAAAGACAATAAATAAGCTCAATATTGTGTAAGAAAAAATTAGGATATTTGAAATAAAAATGTTTCTAATGGAAAACTATGCATTCTTTACATACCCTTTCAATTTATTTGTTCTTGTTAGACTATGTGCTTTTCATTGACATTTGCATTATTTTGTAACTCCTTAAGTTGTAGATAACTAATATAAATGCAAAATAATTCCCATATATAGGTATGCATACAAATTCTGTCAAGTGAAGATTCACTTGAGTTTCCTTCTCAGCTGCATTAGAAGTAAGTTTTGCATCTGTTTGCAAATTTATTTCAACATTCCAGATCTCTAAATCTGTCTTGTCTTTGGATTCTCCTTTGAACCAGTTGTAACTTATTTCCACTATTCTCATTTAATTAAGTTAAATAAAATCTTTGATATATGTTCATTTTATAAAAATTTGAGCCATGATTTTGACTTGAAAATTGTTCTTTAACCTTAAGATACTTAAAAATTTATATTTCTACAATTATAATGGAAATGGATCTTTATATATTTGAACATGGTAAAAAAAAAAGTTGTCAATAAATCTAAAATACTAATCTTGAAAGCACACTGAGTAAGACTGGAAACCAGAATTGGGAAGAGAGATGTGCTTATGGGTTTTCTTCCTTTGGATTGTTCTATCTGCCCATATGATAAGAAAATCAGTGAACTAGAAATGAATGATTGTTCTCAAGTAGAAGTCCTGAAAGGTTTAGAGATCAGGGGAACATTTTGTTGTTGACCATACATAGCATCACAGAATTTCAAGTAGTAAAATGGATTCAAGACAACAAATCAAGAATTGGCAGGGAAGAAAAGCTTGAGAGAATATTGAAAAAAGAGAGCAAGAATAGAGAAAACAAAATATATTGCAAAGTTTAAATTGCAAGGGAGTGTAAAAAATTAAATTTATCATCTAGACTAAAAAACTCTGTTTCCATTCTTGCACTTTTATATCAGTCTTCAGATATGAACAATAAATGAGCAATTTTATTGATATGAAGACATCAAAACATAAAAAGTGATGCATGGAAAGTGTTGTTCCATGAGTTTTTTGACTTTACCACAAAAAAGAATTTCAGGATGAGTCCAAAGTATAATTTAAGAAAAAATTTATTAGAAAGGAAGGGGCACCCTGAAGGAAAGCTTGAATACTGTAAGAGAAAGTGTTTGTGCTTATCTTTAACAAGAAGCTTCATATACTTTTACAACAAAAATGTAGCAAACCTTGAGTGAAGAGCAAAGAGCTGCAGGTATCTAGTCACAAGTTTTGATTACAAGACCTTCTAGGAAATGGAAGTTATTATCTAACTAAATTTTGACTTTTCTTAGAACATCTTTGTTTTGGGTAATTCTCTATTGTTTCTGTGATTTACCGTACTGGTAGTTCCACATTCCAACCCACTTAAATCATCTACTTCTAAGAACATTTTATTTTTCTTTTCTCATCCATCATTCTTCCTACATAGCACATGTTACATTTTTAAATCTTCACTTGGCATTTAAAACCCTACTTTCTTGTAGTTCAGTTTTGATTGACTTTTTGAAGCAGTAGGCTGTTAGTCAAGTAAGACGCTTCTTATTGAGAAAACAGCATACATCATAAATTTGAATATCTGCTTTCTGTTTTATAGTTGAATACCAAAACTGCATATGTCTGTGATGTTTATGTATAATATGACATTTTAAATGCCATATTTTGTACTCTATTCTGGATGAAACTTTTCTTTCTGGAAAAGGATATTTTAACACAAATACACCCAATATTTCAAGCTTACAATCCTAGTTATAGTTCTACTTAAACTATTATTATAATACTTGAAATAATACATCAAAAAATAATACTAAGCTTCTATGTGGTGCTAATAAATAAAGGATTGTTTTAACATCTATGACAAAAGAAGACAAATTGAGAGAACAATTTTTGCTCAGTGTAAAAGTTGATACTTAAAATAGAGCGAATATGCTAATCAGAAGATGGCTACAATATACCTTATTATTACCTATTATATTTTCCTAAATCCAGAATTATGAAGTGTATAAAAGTAAGAAAACTTCAACTTTAAAGAACCTGATTTCTAAGAACACTAAGTCATATATTTGTGTTGTATGCACTTCATTCTCTACCAGTGCATCCCTATGATTTTTTTGTGATCTGTAATGCCCACAGAATATGGATAAGAAATTAGGAAATGGAAATGGTGGTAGATTTTGGAAGCTGTACACTTTTAATTAAAACCAAGTTTGGGATAGAAGTACTCCTGGTAATTAATGTCTCATGATGAAGAACTTATACATTACATCATGTTCAAATGGAAAAATCACAGACAATGAATGTATGAAATAATTCTTAAACCTGGAGATCTAAATTAGATGATAATTTGTAGGTAAATTACACAAGAGTGATAAACTCTAATGTGTACTCCAACTTCTTGTTTGAATGGGAATCTAATATCACCCAAAGGAAAGTGAATAGGGGCAAACATCTTTTTTTTCCTTCAAATAAATAGTAAGCTTGAAAATCATGTCTTGAGTGATAATGATTAAAGTTAAGAAATCAAAATCAAAAATAGCTGTACTACAGAAAAAATTTTCAAGCATTATGGTAATGGATTAAAGATTATCCATATGGCTGAGAGGCAAAGTATATCACTGATCATCATTTTGTACAGAGGACTGAGATTCCTGTACCAAAAAACAGATTAACAAGATAAAAGCTGACAAATTTGTTTAATATGCATTTATATGACTTGAAAATCTTCATAAGCAACTGAAGAAGCAAAGAAACAGGGAAATCTGTGTACTTTATGCTAAGTTTGATGAAATGAAGAAGTAGATAGTTGTGGAGAATTATGATAGGAAATAAAAGGAAAATGATTTCATGGCAATAAACTGAGGGGAACTTACCAAGGCCTATTCTTTTTCTTCAGATTATTCTCTGTGTCCCTGTATTTTCAGATATAAGGACATTCGTGTCCTCTGAGTACAGGGTGGGTACCTGTGGAGTGAGGGTCTTATTACCTACCTCTATATAAAACTGCAGGAGGACGGTGAGAGTGATCTTTTTGCTTCTGGTGTTTTCTCAAATACCCTGGTGCCATATATGGCAGTAGCATTTCCTGAATCGCTTCACAAGGAAAGTATATCTTTAAAGTACCTAAACAAGTAAAACAAATATAAAAGTTTCAATCAGTAATTTGTATCTAAAATAATTTTTTTAAGATCTGAAGGTAAAATAACAACAATTTCAGGTAAATGAAAAATTGAATTTGTTGTGAAGGGACTTGTACTTCAAGAAATGATAATGGTGATCTTTTGGCTGAAAGGAAATTTCAACATGTGGAAATTAAGATCTACAAGAAGAAAGAAAGAGCACTAGATATGGTAATTATATGGAAGCATATATATTTATACAGCTAAATTTACAAATAATATTGAGAAATTTCTTTCATCTACATTCTCTTGTTGGAGGAAAAAATGTATATAAAAAAAGTTTAAAACAAAGGATGTGCAGAATAGGATGGATAATTTAGGAAAGAGAATTTATTTGCAATGATTGCTTCGTTGAAGTTGGAGAGAAAGCTTTGGCATTTGTGAAAAAATTTTCCAGTAGTACTCAGCAGCCTTGGCACACATAGAAAAGGTCAACAAGTAGAAATTACCAGGAAGGTGATCAAAATAAAATGAAATCATGAATATTGTCAAGAGAGTAGTTCAAGCAATGGACAACAGAATCTAACTAGAGAGTAATGAAAAAAAGACAGGATCATTATGATAGGAAAAGAAAGAAAAGAGGTCCCCGAGAGTTCTAAAAATAGGTAGTGGAAAAATAATTAAGGGAGCTGAAAGTAAAGAGATTATGGTCACAATCTGAATGATGAAAAGTATGATTTTATGGTAGAAGACAAGTCGAGAGTTGGCCATGATACCGGGCTTTTCAAATCATGAGGGTAAATGTGGAATGCTTTGAATGTAGCAATGGACACAAGGAAGAACATTCATCTTGAGAACTTTGGTAACCTCAGCTACTGGATGTGAAGGTTCCATCTCTGAGGGCTTCTAAGGAAGTATTAATCATAGGAGAGAATTTTTTCTTTTGTTTGGTTTTGCTTTGTTTTAATTTGTTTATTTTTAAATTGTGGGGTATAATTCAGGGTTAGGTTTACAAACATTCATTGTGCAGGTACCCTAATTGATGAGGTGTGCCCTCTCTTCCCCATGCAGTTTCCCACTACTGTCAACCCCACCTCCCTGCCCCCCCCCCCATGCCCCCGCAGTTTCCCATGACTGTCATTACTTTTCTTCTGGTATTACAAGAGTTGTTCAAAGTCCACTTATGAATGAGACCATGTGATACTCAGTTCTAGTTTCTGTGAAAGATCACTCAGTATTATAGACTCTAAGTCCATCCAGGTTGCTGCAAAGTTCATGATTTTGTCTGTCAAGTCTGCCACTCAGATCTAACCTGTCTGTGTTCCATCCAGCATGGCGGAGGGGCTGCTGTCTCTCCCAGTTTTATGAGATTACCTTAGGCCCCAAGTTGAAGGCTGGGCGGAGCTGGGCAGAGCTGAGTGGAGTAATGCAGATCTATGTTTTGTCCTTAAATACCAAGTTGAAGACTGGGCAGAGATGGGAGGAGCTGGGCAGGGCAATGCAAGTCTCCGCCTGGTCCTGTGTCAGAGAAAATGGCTGCAGTCGGCTGGGCATGGGGCACTTCTCTGGCTCTCCCTGATCCTCTGTCTCTCCAGTGATCAGATCCGGGACTCCAGCTGATCCGCTATAACGGGTGATAGTGTGGGCCAGGCTTCCAGCAATGAGAATCAGCTGTATTCGGCAGGCTCTTCTCCAGAGAGTCTCACGAGCAGCAGACGACCTTGCGTGTGCCCGTGCTCCTGTCTCAGGGCGGTAGGGGCTCACAGTCACCCTCAGAGGAGGGGCCTGGAGGCATGAACCTGAGTATCCCTTCAGATGGACTTTCACTCCTCCACCAGCGCACGCCTATTCATGCAGAAAGTTTTTATGGACACTTGCTTTTGCAGAAACTCTCACAGTCCAACCTGTCTGGTTGCCATCTTACGTTCCTCCCCCCGCCCCCCCCCAGAAATGTTTTTACTTTTATTTTTATAAGCTTGAGAATAGAGATGGTTTTTTAGAGGGTATACTAGTAAGGATTCAAAGAAAAGAGAAAACTGAACATTAGTATCAGGATAAGGGTTCTAGGGCCCACATCCTGAATGTTGGTCAAGGATAATGGAACTGTGAGTCATAGTAGGTCCAGTTGTCCTTGAGGGTCCATCATGACAAACCCTGATGAATAGAGAGTTATTTTCATAACATGGAGGTTCAATGGCTTACGCAGTGGTCATTGCTAATAACAGTCTGGGCTTTGTAAACTGGAGCGGAGCCTTCCCTTGGCTGTATGGTTCAGAAGATGCCGAAGACGTAGGGAAAAAAGCGGTGATGAAGGTCGGGAGATTTTGGAAGACTGTTTTTTGGAATTTTTAGGCACAGCAGACACATGTATTCTAGCCAACTCCAAACACATTGAGACAACGCTATTATGATTGTGATAGTGTGTCACAACCTACTTATTTTAGATCTAGAGAACATTTATCCAATACTCATGAGTTATAGTTTATGTCTCTAGGTAGAAAATGTCATTATGATAAGCTTGTGTCTCAGAATGTATAATACTGAGAATGTAAAAGATTTTTTAAAAATATTAAGGTTTGTGATTAATACAATCGGGCTACAGTATTAAGTAGCCCATGTTTGGGGGTTTGTAATGTCTCTTGTACAATCAGTCAGAAACTCATAAAGTAGGGTGGAGAAGGAGGAGTATTTTGCTAACTAGTGAGAACAGAACTGAAAAATAAAGTTGGAGAAAAAGAATGACATAGGACAACAGTGAATAAAACAGAACTCATTTTATAGATTGAGAGTAAGATAAAAACATTGTCATGGAATAATTTAGCATAATTCAAAACATTAGGTATATTTATTTAGTCATAGCCCACTTAGCATGTCTCCCTAGAATATAGTATTATTTCTTGTCTAATTGCCTAGTTAACCAAAGTTTATATCTTGATCTGCTCTTTACATTTGAACCTTCTAAAAGTTTTCTCTGTTTGGCAGAGCCACAAAAGCCTACCAGGGGAAAAATGATTCTTTCAGTTGAAGTAGTAGTAACTAGAGAAAATATTACCCTAGGGACATAAAATAAAGCTAAGGGCCAGTGGAAAATGAGCTTACTATATACCATATACCAAAAGGAATAACTATTTTGTAACTGACAACAGTGAAAATTATTTGTGTTCATGTTGTTGAATGTTGAGTCATAGATAGATAGACAGATAAATAGCCCTTTAAGGGAAGGTAAAGATTTGATTGCTGTAATATTTTGTAAATTTTCTAAAAATTGTTTTTTTATATTAAAATTTTGCATAGAATAGTTACACAGTTTGAGAGTAGATTTTAGTTTCAAGTGTATTTTTGCATACAACTATGATTATTTGATGTACTGGATGTTATTTTAATTATAATTTTAATATTTTTGCTCAATAGTTTCATAAGGCAAAAATACTCCCATATTTGAAGGAATTAAATTGCATAAAAATCTTTGTTTATAATTTCCTAGAAATTCCAGTTACTAATTTCTGAATAGCATTTAATTGAATAATCACTTTTTAAATTTAGAAATATTATTGAACATATGAATTATTTCATTAAAAGGAAATCTTTTTTTAACATTCTGTTCCCATAAACTGAATCTTCTGCCTATTTTTTCTTTTAAGATAATGCTAATATGAGATTTCTTGCACTCAAGTCTTTAGAATCTTCTGTGGCTTCTCTCATTGGTTTACCTCTAATTTAAACAAGTCATTCAGACTCTATCTTCCAAATATCTTTCAAATTCATCTCAGTTGAAACTTTAATGGTGAATTTTCTTGGCCTATATAATCAAGTCCATACCCTTATAACACAAAGTCTCAAAGTTTGTTACAATCTTCTCCTACCTGTCCAGACTGTCACATCTATTTTACCATCACAGTGAACAAGTAACCACCCTATGCTCTATTCACTAGAAATATTTGTCATTTAGTGAATGTGCACTTTCAGATTTAGGTGCAAATGTTTATGTTTGTGTCTTTCCTTGTAATATCAATTACCCCATGGTTTTAGCTATCAAAATCTTTTTTTTTCTTGTAAGTCTCCTTCAAAAAGTTTTCCAGGATGACAAACAATTTCTGAGTGCAATACCGTATTCTGTGATTGGGCCATTTGCTATTTAGCAATAAAGGGATGTATGATACAATGCAGAGAAAATATGTAGAAGAAATGTTAGCTTCCTGATGAAATACAGGTCATTGAAAATAAAATATTTCATTCATTTCTCAAAATATTGAGTAGAATTATTGAGAATGAGTTCAAGGTTTATATTATTTTTGAATTTAAATTGATATTGAGATCATTAAAGATTCACATGCAGTTACAAGAAATGATACAGAATGCTATAATGTAATATTTACCCAGTTTCACACAATAACATTTCACAAAAAAACTCTAGTATAATTTCAGAACAGAATATTGAAATCAAAGCAATCTGCTGCTCTTATTCACATTTCTCCAGTTTAACTTGTATTTGCTTGTGTATGTGTATGTGTGTATATTTCTTTCTTTTTTTTTTTCTTTTTGAGTTGGAGTCTCACTTCATTGCCCAGACTCGAGTGCAATGGAACACTCACGGCCACCCCTGCATCAAACTACTGGGCTCCGGTGGGCCCTCCACCTCAGCCTTCCAAGTACCCAGAATTACAGGCAGGCTACCATGCCTGGCTAATTTTTTTTATTTATTGTAGAGACAAGATCTCACCAAGGCTGGTCTCGAACCCAGGGGCTCAGGCAATCCATTTGCCTCAGCCTCCCAAAGTTCTGTGATTACAGGCTGAGCCACCTAGCCCATCCTTATTTTCTAATTGAATTGCTCTGGGTACTTTTGTTTACTTTTGAGTTTTGAGAATTCTTTATATAAAATAAATTCTTTATATAAAATAAAATAATATATTTTATTATTATTTGTCAGGTATGTGGTTTGCAAATATTGTCTCCCAGTCTTCAGCTTGTCATTTAACTGCTTACCTTTTTTTTTTATTCAATATTTTTTATTATGATATTGTGGGGTACAGTTAAGGATTAGGTGTACAAATATGCCTCGTTCAGGCACCCTTGTTGATAGGAAGTGTCTCCCCATCCCCAGACAGATATTTACTACCATTAATCCCATCACCCTCCTCCCGCCCCCCATAGTTTCCCACCACTGTCAGTCATTTTCTTGTGGTAATACGCTGGATTATCAAGGTCTACTATATGAGTGAGAACATGTGATACTCAGTTCTTTGTTTCTGTGAGAGGTCACTCAGTATTATTGTCTCTAGTTCCATCCAGGTTGCTGCGAAATTCATGATTTTGTTCTTTTTTATGGCTGCATAGTATTCCATTGTGTATATGTACCACATTTTTTTAATCCAGTCCTCTTTTGATGGACAGCATGGTTGCTTCCAGGTTCTTGCTATTGTGAA